>CM048747.1:24307500-24555000 GCA_026315105.1 Locusta migratoria | reverse complement strand
ATGTTGATACGAAGTTGATAACTTACTTAGAGAAAGTTCTTTTGCTCTGAGAATCTTCTTGGAGCATATGCTCTTTCTTATTCATACGGCCTGTTGTCTGCATCTCGTATATTATTTAAATTTTTCGCTTATAAATGTTCAATTCTCGGTAACGAATTACACAAAAGACACACATCACATTTATGGCGTTCATTTATCACAGCTCTATAACTGCCAAAAAATATATATCTATACACAGCGATCTTCAAACAAGCTCATTAGCGCGGGGTTGCTGAAACTGGCCAGAGCTCTCATCATTATGGCCTAGACAAAGACTTTTTCTTTCTAGAAAGTAAGCGCGAACTATCCTTCTTCTGATACTATCATGACAAATCAGCATGCAGTTCCAAAGGCACCAAACCGCGTTTTAATTAGTGATCAATACTCGGTATTTCTAGAAACATTCCTCCATGAACATAGAAAATTTTAACCGGAGATATTGCCGCGTTAACTAACTGAAATTTTTACAGACAGTCACTGTTTCTCCAGTACGATAAAACGGCTAAATATAATTACAATCTTCTTTTAAACATTCGATACGAATCAATATTAGTTTCCTTCTACATTTTTATTTTAATCCATTAAGAAATAACTTCGAGGGTAGTGTTGGTAATAAAAATTGGACCGAGTACAGATAAAAAGTAAATGAATATTCAGGCATGATATTCGAGAGTGCAGATATAGGTAACTAGGCAGAGCCGAGTGGTCTAAGGCGCCTTTCTGCGGAGTGACCGGCCGAGGTTCGACTCCCTTCTCAGGCAAGGGTACATGTGTCGTCCTTAGCATATGGTAAAGTAGTTTGTACGTCTTAAAGAGTGATGACAGCTGCAGTTTTGTCCCATAGCTTTACAAACAGTTGAACATTTTGAACCAAGCAGGATGTTCGATGCACTTCTGCCAGCCAGTTGGTTGAACTGCAGAGCGCCGAGCAATGTGACCCAATGGTTAGCACGCAGGACTTGCATCCGATTATGGTCATCTGAATCGAATTCGAGATTTATCTGAATCGCTTCAGGCAAATGCAGAAATGCTTTCCAGAAATAACCCGGGTTTGTATGACTCCACCAATGACATCAGTTTGCCTGGGATGGTAAGGCGTAATTTCATTCCTTCCTTTCAACTCCAGTTTGATTCACTCCCACTGAGATGCAGAGGAGGACAGACTCTACTATTACGTTGTCTTGACAACGCGGATTCTTACATGCAATTTCGACCCGGCCCAACGGGACGTTAGCGGTTATCAGGTAGATTGTGAGGTTATCTTATCGACAGGTGCACAAACATTGATAACGTGTACTGCCGAAGTCCGCTCTTCCGTTTTCGGAATGTATTTGTTGAAGAATACATATTGTGTGATACGTTGTGGATTTTGCAAACATCATATACACGAATCACACATTAAGTGTATTGTTTATTTCCATTTCAACTGTCCGTCATGTTGCTGTGGCTGACAACAGGGTCCGATGCAGACCTGAACTGACTGTATCTCCATGTAAACGCAAATCCCCGTGAAATAATTGGCTATACTACGCCTACGTCTGTTCAGCGGTGTATTAAGTTATTGAACAAATTGGTGAAACGCAGGAAGTCGGAGACTACACGCAGTTTCTACCCAGCTATGTAAGGGTTTTGTAAGTGAAATGCCCGTTGTCTTTCAAACTGTCTCTGCTAGCTATTTTTGAAAATCTCTGCTACACGGTCTTTGAGAAAATCGCGGACGTCAATTAGATAATGTCGTGGTGTGCCGTCTTGCATGAAGTAAACATTTCTTTCTCCGTCGTCATCGGTATGTGGTATCAAAAATTGGTGCAATACATTCAGGTACACTATACCGTTGATGGTTCGTCCTTGGAAACAAAAGAGGCAGTACATTTTCTTCTTGCTCAACACGAAAAAACGTTCACCTTAGGGCTATCACGAGAATGTTGCAATGTTTCATGTGAATTTGCAGTGCCCCAAACCCTACAGTCATGTGCGTTAACCTTGCCACTTAAGTGAAAAGTTGACTCGTCAGAAAAGATTATGTTGTCCAAGAAATGTTCATTATCATCCAGTCGGTCTAACATATCCACACATAAGTTCTTCCGGGCAATATTATCAGAGTCTTTAATTGCTTGTAAAATCGACAATCTGTACGGTTTCGAATGAAAATGAAGACCTAACATTCTAAATGTGCTAAGTACCATTTTCCAAAATTGTGTTCTTTTCGCTCTAAACATGCTACATCAATGCAAGTATATAGCGTTGGTGTTAACTGCACAGCCTTCTTCGTTCTAAATGTGCTCGATAATAAGCTTCAGTGTTCATGCTCATGACAACAGTGAAGCAATAATGTGTTTATGGCATGAGGATGTAGGGTCTCGAGGAGCTAACAGCATAGCGTCATGTCTGTTCCACGTCTTGAATTGCATCAAAACTAAGTCAGTGTAACTGTTAACAAAATGAAACTTGTGATTTAGAGTGACAACTTCTGTGGACAAAATAAACACCGTGTACTTATATACATGTACATGTTCGCAGTGGCTTGTGGTCTATTTGACTGTATCTGGTTTCAGGCCACAGTTTCCTATCTTGTGACAGAAAGTTTGCCTTAATAGAAAAGTGCAAGAAGGTAGTTAAATTTTACGTACCTGATGATTTACAAGAAGTAATTACTTCAACACACCCTTCTCTCCCACTCAAAACACTCAGAATGCAAGAAAAAGGACTTAATTGAGTTCCAGACTGCTGCTGATAATGTGATCAACACAACGAAGCTACACATCAGTTCTGCTGCACAAATTAAAACCACGTCACCTGGAATGGTAAACATCCTGAGGAAAGGCAAAACTGTGGACGATTTCATTCATACACAACTTTCAGTGTTGCCACGTGTCCCACGATTGTCGGCTAAAAAAAAAAAAAAAAAAAAAAAAAACCCTAGCTTGCTACGGTACCTTTTATACCACATAGCCATCGTCAGTCTTTTACTGATGCTACAAACTGAAGTTATTTGTTTCACATGTTTTCATTTCCTCTTTTTAGATATACTGCGTCAAGCGCTACAGCTTGATACCTCTGTTGGACTTAGCCCATTTAGTCTGAATAACGCATTGTGTAAGACACCTTCTGCTTTCACGTTTTTAATTTTCTTCTTCTCGCCAATTCAATGCAATTTTATCGTGACTTGCTGTATAGTTTGTATTAACTGGATGTTAATAAACGGTATAATACCATAAAATGTGTGTATTAATTTCGTACGATAAACAATACCGTTTTTTTTTTGCTATATCTCACAACTTTATTTTTGGTCCTTAGCACATTTAGAATGTTAGGTGTTCAAATGTTTTCTCCATACACGCCAAACTGTTGTATGTGGTGGGATTTGCAGTTCACGAAATGTTCGCTGGGTCGATTTCGTAGGGCTGTCGACGAAACTGTCTCATTTGCTCAACGACTTCGTCAGATGTGTTTGGCCGTCCTGGTACATTCTTATATCTTACTGAGCACCCGTTTCTTCAAAACATTTATGCCACTCATAAATTGTAGGCCCACTAGGAGGATCTTTAGCATACTTGCCACGAAATTTACGCTCAACTGTTGTTGCCGACTTTGATTCTTCAAACCAAAACACACAGCTAGCAAGCTGGGGACCACTGAAGGCAGCCTTCTTTAACGTAACTGCCGCTAGCGTTTGTTGCGGCACGATTCTGCACTAGCAGACTACGCGAGTCAAAACTTTTCCTTTGAAACAACACTAAAACTATCTCTGTACCTCTTTGTAATAAATTTATATTAATTTTTGAAGTTGTAAAGTTCAGAGGAGAATTTTGGCGATTTGAGTTCAGTAAATAGCCCACGCCGCAGCGATAAGCGCCGTTGTTGTAATGATTCCCATCCCAGATCGTGTGTAATTTCCGTAACGCTGTATCCCCTGTATCGTGACAACAGAAAACGAGCTACCCTTCTTTAGACTCTTTCGATGTCCTCCGTCAGACCCACCTGATAAGGATCCCACAATAGGCAGCAATACTCCAAAAAAGGACGGACAAGCGTAGTGTATGCAGTTTCTTTAGTAGTACTGTTGCATCTGCCAATAAAACGCAGTCTCTGGTTCGCCTTTCCCACGACATGAACTACGTGTTCTTTCCAGTTTAAGTTTGAGGTAATAGTAATTCCCAGGTATTTTGTGGAGTTTACGGCCTTTACTTTTGATTGATTTATCTTTCATTTCGAACTCATGTGGACGACTTCACACTTCGCATTATTTAGAGTCAATTGCCTAATTTTACACCATAGTGATATCTTATTTAGATCGTTCTGCAGTTCATTTTGACCTTGAGATCATTTTTCTAGACGGTAAATGACAGCGTCATCCGCAAACAACCTAAGAGAGCTGCTTAGGTTTTCTTCCAAATCATATATGTAAATAAGGAACAGCAAAGGACCAAAACACTACCCTGTGGAACGCTCGATATCACCTCTATTTTAGTTGATGCCTTACCATCGATTATTACAAACTGTGTCCTCTCTGTCGGTCGTGAAGAATTATCTTGGCAACAGCATAAATTTGAGGATATGTGTGTACAGTATTTAATAACCATTTTCTGAATAGCAGGCGAATTAGAACCTTAGCTCCAACAGGTAATCATATTACTCTCATAGAAAATAGTCCTCCGTGATACTGACAAGTGAGAGAATGAGTCAATAATTAAATAGCTGAAGACTAGGTACTGTTATGAATAGGATGGGCAATCTAACAGAATACTACAATATTGTCCGCCTGTCAACACAGTATTTAACCATATTTGTAAGCCGTGGAGTGGCAAAGCGTTCCAAGACGCCTAGCTGTTCGCCATAGGAGGTTCGAGTCCTGCTTAGAGGAAGCGAGTATTTGTTGTCCTTAGCTTAAGTTAGTTTAAGTATTTTCTAAACCCAGGGTCTGTTGACCAGAGTAGTTAAGCCCCATAGACTTGCAAACATTTCAAGATATTCGTAATTTTGACAGCAGAAAAGAGCATACTTCTACGCAATGTGCAACAGAGCACTCAGACTAATACTTGCCGAGGAAGAATTGCGAAATGAACTAGACGCTATTAAACAGGTAGCCGCAGCCAGTGGATGCAAAACGGAGGAATTCATGCGGATGTTCAATAAAATCAAAAACAAATCCACTGGCAATAACAAAATTAAAGATAAAAAGAACTTTGTCACCTCAACGTACAGAGGACGTGTGTCGGAGAGAATCGCTAAATACTTTCCGAGAAACATAGGGGTGGCGTTAAAAAATTATGGGCAAATGGCACAAGGATTAAGGCATAGACCATCCACGAAAAAAACGCACACAGTACACCCGCCTCCGGGGTCACACAGACAACTAAATTGTGACAACAACGTTTGTCTTTCTGCAGTTGCACTGTGAGCTATCGTTCACACACAACTTCACAAATACTACTTAGCTGTGCAGTTTTCAACATGGCGTCCGCGGTCCCAGCTGATCGCGATGTTCACGGTTCATTTTATTTGCGGCCAAACGACCGTCACACTTTGTTCCACAAGCACACGAAGTGTATTCTTAATTGATTCGATATTTTAGCCGCAAAAAAGACGCCGAAACGTAAACCTCGAACGCAAACACACCGATACAAAGTAAAATGGTTCTAATACCCCGCGAGGTGGCAGTAGTATGTCGATATTTTTTGGTGGGAGAAGAAAGTGGCAAAACAAAGTACAATCAAGTTTAATTTTTTGTTGCGTGGAGAAAGTAACTCCTCTTAAGTGGCGATATTAAAACCAATATGTTCACACTTGCTACTGAACTACAACATCACTCTGCAACTAGCTGTTGCATGCCATTAGTTGTTTGTCTGAACCCGGCTTAAGATTAAATGCTCCAACTGTGATAAATATTACATAGGTCAAACTAGACGCAACTTCTCTGATACAAAAAGCACTGTAGTAACAGCAATCGTACATCATTTGGAGAGCATGCTAAAGATAATGAACACCAGATTAGCACTATAGACGAGCAAATGGAAGTGCTGCACAGGGAACCGAAAAGTTTCCTCTTAAATGTACTTGAAGTATTCGCACACAAGGAAAAAGACCCGGACAAACTTTTAAATGAGCAAACAGATTTCGTGCATAAAAACTATTTTGAAATATTTAAAGATTTTTGTAGCCTTGCCTGGAATGGAACGTGCCGCCAAACACCAGCTACGGCGGCCCTCAGCACACTGGCGGCGGTGAATGGGACACGGCGAGGCGGAGGAGACCTCGGCGACGCTGCTGCTGCCTGACACACTGAAGCATCATCCGCACACGGGAAGGAAGACAACGTCCACAATACTTTTAAAAAAGAAAGAAAAAGTCTTATTGAGAAATTTTTCTAATTTTTTTAAATATTTAACCTTGGTAAAAATAATTTTTATAACTTATTTAAATGTTGCTGATATTGTTGTGGTATTCAGTCCGGAGACTGGTTTGATGCAGCTCTCCACCGTACTCTATCCTGAGCAAGCCTATTCATTTCCTCATAAGAAAGCCAACCTACATCAACTTGAATATGTTTACTGTATTCATCTTTTGGTCTCCCCTCTGCGATTTTTATCCCACACACGTCCCTCCAACGCAAACTTCACAATTACTTGATGGATAAGAATGTGTCCTATCAATTGATCACTTCTTTCAGTCAAGGTATGCCAGAAATACCTTTTCTCCCCAACCCTGTTCAGTATCTCCTCATTAGTTACGCGATCCACCCACCTAATCTTCAGCATTCTTCAGTAACACCACATTTCAAAAGCCTCTATCCTCTTCCTATCCGCACTGTTTATTATCCATGTTTCACTCCCATACAAGGGAACACCCCAGATAAATGCCTTCAGAAAGGACTTCCTTATGCTTAAATCAATATTCGATGTCAACAAAATTCTCTTTTTCAATAACGCTTTTCTACCCATTGCCATTCTGCATTTTATATACCCTGCGCCCATCATTTGTTATTTTACGGCACAAGTAACAAATCTTATTTAAATATTTACTTAAAATGATTTTAATATGTGTTCAAAACCCAATGTTATCTTATTTCTAAGTCCTCTTATAGTTTGACAGCTAATGTATCTCAATTGTACCTGCTATTTTATATCTTGAATGCTATTTTACACCTTGACTGTATATGTAACAATAATCACTTACTGAGAAAAATTTTAACGTAAATGTATCCACCAGATGAATGGAAGCACATTATATAAAATCTCAGGATGCCATTGTATGTTAGTAACGACTGTGAACACTCGTTCATCACGCGACAGGTTACTCTTTAACTTCATAATATTTTGTATGTCTTTCATTTTTTTCATTAACTTTTTGGATATTATATGTTGTAAATGGTAGCTTACATTCAACTGTAACATTTGTTACAGTTCTGAAGATGAGCAGCTGTCCCGAAACCTGTCACGTTCTAGAAAATAAAAGCGATCTGCAGACGGATATTCAAGAATATTACTAATTTGACAGCTTTGAAACGGTCGCTATGTTTGTTTAGAAGATCCCTAAAGTCACATTATAACATTTATGGGATGCTGCTTGTATGTCGATTCCATCCAGTGATTCAGAGGGTGTATTGAGTAAAAATAATATTTACCACGGTCACGTAATTCCCCGATGCAGTTTGTACCGTTAAGGTGAATCAGATTCGTCACACAGATAATAAACGTTCACTTTGCAGGGAATGTTTAAGTGGAGGGCATATTCCTTCACAGTTTGTGTAATTCTCATTGTGTGATATAAATGACTGTTGAATAAAAATAAAACGGTGCATTACTTTCTGGGTAACCATCGTACATCGAACAACAAGCTGTTAATGTACTGAGTGGCATCTTGTGTACAATTTTCGGAACGTGACGAGTGGCATGGAACAACGAAAACATTTTTCACATAGTCGTCTCTACATTTGCAAATGCAACTGCCACTTAATGAAACGGATTGCAGTATAACTGTGAATGTCCTGCGTTTTACAAGTGTGCTTGAAACAATAACAAGAAACAGAACAATTACTCGTTGGTAAAATCTATCTTCTGATAGCGGTGTGTCGAGTAAACTGACTATAACCCAGATTTAACGCTGCTTGATAAACCGATTGGTCATTTAAATCCTATCTCGAACTTCATAAATATGAATAGAGCAGCGATCGATGCTACATTTGCTGTTGTACGCCAAAGTAACGCGATATTTGTGTGTCCTGAAATGTCACACTACAAAGGACGTGTCGTATAAGTATTGCTCGAGCAAGTAGTAAGGGGACGACGCTATGACCAGCTGTACTAAAAATTTTGTGTCAGAGTTTGTATTTGCTACGTGTATGACAAGTGAACGAGACATTCCCAATGCAAAGGTCATTCCAATGCAGACAACTGTAATCGAAAGACTGCTTCTTAACATGCGGTTTCGACTTTGACGCGAGGAAAGTCATCTTGCCAAAATATAGAGTAGCGTTCATCGATGCCGCAGCCCCCTAAAAGAAGGAATGAAGGTTGTTGCGACAGGTGCTAGTAGACCACAATATTGTGGGCTCCTCACGACAATTAATTGTGTCTCGATACCTCATGGTCTGTTCTCCCTGATGCTGGAATACAGTATTGTGGCTGCGAGCATTATAGAATAAATAGGCTGTGGTATAGGAAAGAGACAGCGTGGCGAATGGATATTTGTGTGTGGCGGGAGACGTGCAGGGAAGAGTCCTCTGCAGTCGTGCTAGTCACTGTGTCCTCGGTGGCGGAGTGGTCAACGCGTCTGCCTAGTAAGCAGGAGATCTCGGGTTCGAATCCCGGCCGGGCACAAATTTTCATTCGCCACAGTTTGGTATTCCATCTAAACCTCATACAGTGAAGCCATAACATCGCAAGTTGCGATTTATTTCATTCATTTGAACGCTGTAATTCGTCAAAAATATATATAATCACAATATTGTTATTTCATTCAACTGTTTGTAGCAGGCAGCAGCGGTTGTCCTTGCGCACGAGACACTGCCTGATGTCCTACAACGCCCTTGATTAGCAAGGATACTGTTGAGAGTAAGTTTTTGTCCCACAAAACACTGGAAGGATCTGTAAACAGCGGAAACTGGTCCAATGTGGGTCGTGTCGTACCAACAGCACACCCGGATGGAATCGGGAAGCTTCAGAGTTGTCCAGCTTGCGTCTGGAATAACCGCAGGATGTTACTCACTGCTTCAACACCATACACTTGCACTAACATCCAATGGGTCTCTTCGGACTTTTGCCTAATCTGAAATAAACCCCGACAAGCTGGTTGAGGATCACGGCACATGTCCAACGGAGTCACCATGGAGAAAACCTAAGAATCACGCAAGAGACTGTTAACAGCTGTATGTCACAGAGAAGAATTGCCAGTACCGTTGCCTGCAGAGAAAGTGACACTGAAGATGATTATGGAGACGAACAAGTAGAAGACGGGAAGGCTATATGGATGCCGACACAACATTTCACACCTGTGTGAATCTGCGCCACATTCTTCTTTCTTTTATTTTTTTTCCTAAAGGGGATCTCAACGAGTTATATGTGATTTTAATTTGTTGAAACAACAGGCTGGGCTCCCAACTGCACGATTAAGAGAATGGAATCTTCTTCTTCTGGACTGTTGGACCTTTTGAACAGATTATTATTACGCAAAATATCACATGAAATCAGGACAAAAACATTGTGAGGTATGTTTATTCACTTCTGTTCACTCTTATTGTGGTGTCGCACAAGTATAAAGTGCGCGCCACCTACTTTCGCCGCGCGCCGCCATGCACGCACGGCGCTGCGTTCTTACGACGACAGCCACGAGCTCCCTCTGCTGCAACTCCGCTCGTGGCCACCACTGAACGACATCGTTGACTTGGGACTGAGATAGGAACCAGTTAACACTTCGGAATCAGATAGGTACCAGTGAAGACTTGACTATCGGATAGGCACTAGGCAGGCCTCTAGTTTAACTATGTATCAGCAGTCTGCAGTACTGAGCTATGTAAAAGTTAAGTGTTACTAAGTCTCTAAGAAATATATATCTCATTCTAATTTACTCTTGTGTTTTTAGTTTCTGCTATCCCATTGGCTGGTCACCTCCTACCTGCACAAGCGTGCATCCTTTATTCCTGTGTCGGTACTTTTCTACTCGGCCACCGACACCTACGACGGAAACGAGACACAAAAGCGGCGACGAGGCTGGGACACAAAACTTACAGTGTCCTTTTCACTGAATAACTACTGTTTTCTCGTTTCGCCAGATATAACGCTATTATACGTACATTGGCTGACATCAGCATTTACAAAAATCAGTATTACACGGAAACTGAGGCTGATACATAAATCCTGAAACTGAATCTGTGTTCAGGGTCGAATGATCCTTCAGAAATAGCTGCTTTTACTTTTGTAGAGACTCCTGCGATATTTGACTGTCACATATGAAACTTTGAGATTCTTCACTCTTCGTCGAGAGAAGTTCTTCTCAGACAGACTCGTTGTTGCCAGAACCACTTCCGAAGATGTCCAGCGCAGCTCTGGATGGAGCGTCAGTAACGGAAGAGTTTCATGGGCCACGGCCTTACAAAGGATGACTCACCGCAATAAGCTTTCAAAACCATATATAGGAATATACTACGTGTCATGGATACACACATCATTAAAATTCTAACAGCAGAGCTTAAAATCATGTACCATTACGTAATTTTCAAGTGATCTAATAACAATTTTTCTTCCATCTTTCGTTTCATAACCGAAACATCAAGATTGTACTGGGGGGATTTGAACTGTCAAATTGTCAACTCTAGGGGTAACTCGGTTGAATGGGAGACAACTAAACATAAAAAAACAGAGATACTATAGAAAATGATATTTTCAGTCTGTAGCGGACTGTGCGTTGATATGAAACTTTCTGGCGGATTAAAGCTATGTTCTGCGAAAGGGAACGCACCTAGGTTCAAACCTTGTTTCCCGCACACAGTTTTAATCCGCCAGGAAGTTTCAGAAAAAGTATAGCTTATTTTAAATCCGCAACTGAGACCTTAATTTAGTAGCAGTATATGGCATAGAGGGTAAAATCCCGAATAACACGTTCTTATCATTAAATGTTGTTCATCATCGTACAAAATCATTAGACCAACCCGTTTACAGGATGAAACGTCGGCTGGTATTTTAGGTTGGTTGTGGAGACATCCGAGAACATACTATTGAAAACGTTCATACCGAGATGCTTTCAGGGGAGAACTGAACCTAATAGTTGAAAACGTAGAGTCACGTAAAAAAAAAAAAAAACAAAAAAAAAAAAAAAAAAAAAAAACAAAAAAAAAAAAAAACAAAAAAAAAAAACTATAAAAATTATCGAGTTTGTGAACAAAACGTCAAGGAAGCATATCCAATGTGGGAATGGGACCAACTTTATACCTCCTCTTGAATCCATCTCACAACGTTTAACGACTATCTTAGCAATTAAAAGACAGGTCCTTTGCAGCGATGCGCTGAATTAATTATAGCATGCTCACCAGTGCGCAGTTCTAATATGTTCGAAAACATCGCGTGGGGAATGGGAGTCTTCAGCCATCCTTATCTCACGTTATATTGCTTATATAAGTAAGTGGTGAAGTGGCACATTTATTCACATTTCGTCTCTTCTTTTGACGCCTCCGTAATGAAGGTCGTAACAACAGTATCCCAGCGTTATAACTTCCCGTCTACCTTGAGGGGTCCCGTGAAAAACGCACCCCCACTCATGAAGGATGAATGCGAAAATATATTGTTGACTCCCACTTACATAGGTAGAAATGATCATCAGAATAAAATAAGAGAAATCAGAGTTCGAACAGAGAGATTCAGGTGTTCTTTCTTCCCGCGCGATATTCGAGTATGGAATGGGAGATAAATAGTATAATTGTGGTTCGATGAACCCTCTGCCAGGCACTTAAATGTGATTTGCAGAGTATCCCATGTAGATGTAGATGTAGACGAAGGATAGGAAAAGGTGACGTGGGGGAGGGGGGGATGAGGGGGATGGGGGAACCATACCCAGTCTTAGCAACTCCGCCGATTTTTGATTGATTGTTGATTGTGGTGGCTTTAAGGAATCGAGAACTGTAAAATCTTTTTGCTATCCCACAGCCCAAAATCAGGCATTTTTACCGAATTGTTGCATGTAAAATAAATAAATAAATAAAATAAAAACTTAGTGCATATTGTTATTAAACTGTTAGGATTCAAACAAGAAATTCCAATAACTTCATAATGGGGTAAATATTTTCCAGGGACCTCTAGTATAGATAGCTCAGTACATTGTTTCATCACTATTTTGACGTCAAGCGCAATAAAAGTGCAGCGGGACAGCAGTAGACCGCTTCAATAACTATCGTGAGTCTTACAATACAATCAGCACTGCTAATTTTGCCAATTCTTATCACTATTATAATGGCAATTGTCTATAATAGTTATTAGTGCTTTATTTGACACATTTGATTTCGAATAAGAAGTGACTGCTCTTGCAGTCTTTAATTTTTTTTTATTTTTTAATTTTTTTTTTTTTAATAAAATCGTTCGATACAAATTCACGTGTTTCGTTCAAGAAAAATATTATCGTGATAGGAAATGTGAATACTCAGTAGTTCGAGAATCGAATGATAATAAAAGTAAAAGAAAATAATACTGTAAAAAACAAAACTCAATTTTAAAAATATGTTCCTTGCCCAGGTAGTATCTTTCCTGGCTGATGGTAAGTACATTCTGAAGGACTGATTAACCCAAATATGTGTGGCAGTTGGTAACACTGTCCTCCCCCTTCTGTTGGAGCGTTGATTATCACACATTTCGCGATCGAAAATAACGGTTCGCAGAGTGGTGGGTAACAGGAAAATGTTCCTGACGTTCTTGGGCACTGAGGACACCCGCCGAGCAAATTGTGTATCTAAAGCACACAGAATGTAGTCTAATACCTACTAGAGGATCTGTGAGAATACTTCGCACCGTTAGTGTTAGTGGAATGACAATAAAAGTTGGAAAAAACATGGAAGTAAAGTTGAATGACCACACACAGATTTATTTAGAATCAATCAATGCAAGTGTTTAAAAGTGCAAATGAAAGACTTTGATCCAGTGAGTGTTGTTAGGTCAAAAAGAACTGCACACCTTAATTAGAAGCGAAGATATCGTAAAACAAACCGATTACAATATTCATTGCAAGGACAGAAGGATACCGTTTGACTAAAAATAAAGTATGGAGAGACTTACGTTAATTCTGTTCCTTGATGGCAAATCTGCGAATGAATACCTTCCATTTAAAGCAAAAATGAAGGAAATCAGTCGAACAGAACGGCCCGACTGACTGACTTTTGTTTGCAGCAAGGACATCCCCATAAGAAATATACAGAAGGAAATCGCATCTCAGTATAGAAAGAGGAAGGCGAGAGTTATGTAAATTCTGATACCTGATGAGACATCTGTGAATTAATACCTTTCGTTTAAAACAAAAATGAAGGCTGGGTAGTTTAGTTTGGCCGACTGACTTTAGTTTTCATAGATCCTTTTAATATGTAAGATGGAGTTATAATCCGCCCGGGATAATACAAACACTCTTCGGATACAATAACTCGTTGCAATTTTCAGACACTTCGCTTACGAATTTCACGTACCCGTGCCCGCGAAACCGTCTTCCTCTGCCGTCAGCTGTCATCTTATACTACTCCGTAATTGTTGAAGTTGTGGCAGGCAAAAGTTACAACAAAATATATTTCCTACCATACTGCTAAAAATTTAATATATTCTAACTTCATAGATAATATGGGCGGCAATGTTCACATTAATTTCCATTGATTTGTACCCAATAAACTAGTAAAACAATTTTACAGTGTAGGCTTTTATTACAATAAACGCTACTAGTTGACCCGTGCGAATAATTCACACTCTATCCTCATCGGTCACAGATAGTTAAGATAGTAATGGAGAAAAGTGATTCAAGTACATATGTATAAAAGTTAATAAACTTCGAAAATTAGTAACAAATATTAGACTCATTGTAAGAAAATTTATACAATTATATACAATATGATTAATTGTGAAACATATAAAAATCAGATATTGCCTTTTTCATGTTTATTTTATTTTTTTGTAAACTCTTTTATTTTAAAAAACTTCTTTGAACACAATGTTAATAGTTACACTGTGATCATTATTTACTTTTTGGCTGTATGTCTCTTTAGCACAAACATAAATATCAAGGAATGAGCCGAGGTGGAATAACCGAGCGGTCTAAAGCGTCTCGCTGCGGAGCGCGAGGTTGCTCGCCGTGGAGGTTCGAGTTCTCCCTGGGGCATGGGTGTGTGTGTTGTCCTTAGGTTAGTTTACCTAGGTTTAAGTAGTTTGTAAGCTACGGACTGATAACCACGCAGTTTGGTCCGATAGATTTACAAACATTTGAACATCAAGGAATGAGCGAACTCTTGAAAAAGTCACATATGTAACTGCCCATGAGAAAAAACAGGTTTTGGTAAATGTGATCCTGCCCTTTGAAGCGTCTGACCTTGTGCTTTATTTATGGTCATAGTCGAGGCTACTTTTATTGGGAATTGTCTTCTTATCACGTGGAAAGGCATGTTTCGATAAGAAGATGTGAGGTTAATGGGAGGTATTATACAGTTTTATCAGAGTCAACGAATTATCAGTGATGATGTACTCGCCTGTACGTCACAACTAATCTTGCACCATTAATTAATCGCTTCTTGGAATTAAGATTTCTAATTAATATAATTATAGCATTTTTCTGGGAGCAATCGTAAATACATGTCTCATGTACGATCGATCGCCGGGTATCAATTTATATTGTACGAACAGTTCGATTTGTTCCAAAATAAAGGTTTTTTTGTCAAATGAATAACTTTGCACTATCTGTGTATATTTCGTCATTAGTAAAGAACGAAATCTTGAAAATGATACCTCAATCATTAATTTAGGATAAGTAATACGGGAGATATGGCGTTCCCACAAAAAACACCTATGAGCAAAAATGTATATGATTGTTGGGAGATGAAACGCGAAATTCCTATCATAAAAATCTAATATGTGTATATTTCCATAAATTTAAGTGGTAGTGAATTTTCATTAAGCTTTTTCCTGAATTTGAGTGTGAATGAAAACCTGTAAATACATTTCTGTTGTTCTAATCTGCGTTCTTTGCATCGTATGCCTGCTGTTTTGTTACAGTACGGAACTTTATGTGATTTTTTTTTAAATCATAAAAAACTTTCCATCAACTTCTGCAACACAATCCATATAAACAACAATGAAATAAAAATACAATCTGAAGAATGATGTAACTTCTTGGCCTAGCTGTTCGCATTGGATTCCCAATTCGAGACAACGCTCCAGAACTACTACTAAAGCTGCAGGAATCACTGTGTTGCAATGCGAATTCGCTAACAAAAGTATCTACAATGACCATCTTGGTTCATCAAAAGGGATAACTATGGCGATTAATTTAAAAATAAAGCATCGGCTGTATGGTAGGAAATAAACTGAATGATGCTGAGTGGTACTTTAATTAAAAATCGTACTGTGTTCTCAAAAAAAGTTTCATTTATTTCATGATGTAATAAGTTTTGGTGTATAAAAAAGAGTAATTATATCGTTCTCATCTTTTCTATACACGCAAGATATCGTCTCCAGTTCAACAGTGTTATTTCATAAACAAGGAAAATTCATCCTTCGTATTTGAACATTGATTTGATTTTTCCAGGGAAGCCAAAACAGTCTTTTTCCAACCCGCCACTGCCCGCACAGAAACTAAGTTTATTGTGCGGTATCGCTCCCTGTATATCTAGTAAAGCCAACCAATGCCCTTGAACAGTGCAAGGAGTCCCTTTACCAGTTCTTTATTAGACATAATTTCTTCGGGTCTGGTTGTCCCAAATGTTCTGTGCCTTTTACTCTCCAATGCAATGCATTCTAAGATTAGATGTGATGCAGTTTCATCACCGTCATCACAGATGCTACATTTAGGGTCCTCTTCTGTTATTCTGTTGTATGTAGGTGTATTTTGAAATTCCCATGGCCTGTCAGCAATCCAACCACGAGTCTAATCTCTCTCCTGTTCAGGCCCAGGATTGCAGAGCATTTGAACATTACTTTGACAAACAATGCACCTTACAAAGAATTAAATACCACATACCCCTGTATTCAATGTCTTCTAGAGGCAGGTTCGGCTAAATTATGCCTAATAGAAACAAATGAAAGAAAACTTACGTTAACCTCCGGAGAAAAAATATATACTGTTTCCGAAAGCATTGAGAAAAAATTCCATTTCATCATATTGTTTTTTGTTAACTGTGGCCAGTAAGCGATCAAAGAAATTTTGATATGAACCCAAAGTTGACCCTTTAATACGGTACAACGGAACGTCGCGTGTGCAACTATCATTCATTGCATTCACCGTCCAACTCGTAAAGTCACTTGTTCAATATCATGATTGCATGCACTGTTAATTTAATCCGTTAAAGCCGTTTTACGAGCGTGCTCGTAAACTGTCGCAGCGCGGATGATTGTTATCTCGTTAAACGACACGCGAAATATCGCAATGTTTCAATGACAGAACCATAAACGCCCCCTTTGAAGCTTCACCACAGATGGGGAACAGACACAAAGGAAACTCCGCTGCAATCTGATTACCATAATTTAGTGCACATGCTCGAAGTGTGCCACACTGAAACCGAGCAAATCATGGTTTTTTAAGCGAAACGCTGAGCTGGTCTAGAAGTAAACAGTTGTTGGATGTAAAGTATCATTGAATGTAAAAATATTTTACAATATTTCAAGAGCAGTATTACTGAGAGAAGGCGTCCTAAGGTGTTCAGTGCCTGATTACCGAAATGATACGAATGTAACTACAGACATGAGCTCCTTCTGTTTTCCAAAAGTGAACAGGAAGTAAACATCGATATTTATGTAAAAGTATATACATGTGGCGTATGTTCCGAAAGAACAGACGTCACTTCTGATCCTGCAGTTATTATTTAATGTTCACAGAATATATGACATCAACTGCGATTGGGCAAAGCTGAAAATGTGTACCCAGCCGGGATTCGAACCCGGGTCTCCTGCTTTCTAGGCAGTTGCGCTGACCCCCTACACCACTGGGGACACAGTGATCACCGCATCTGCAAGGACTATCTAAGCACGCCTCCCGTCAGCTACAAATTCCCAGCTTCGCCCTGCCCACAGTACTCAAACTCGTAGTTATGAAACTAATTCTCGTAAGGGTAAGGGCTTCAAACTTGTCCATCCCTCCCCACTGCCTAGAAAGCAAGAGACCCGGGTTTGAATCCCGGCTGGGTACACATTTTCAGCTTTGCCCAGCGCAGTTGATGTCATATATTATGTGACTATTATGTAAAAGTACTAATTACAGGCTATTAACAAGCTAACCGATTAGGCAATTTTCATTTCCTGAATTCAGCTAAACTGCAGTACCTGCTGCTGATAACTGGGCCACATGGTGGTTGATGTCATACTGAATTGACTTTGACGGGCTAATCGTCATATAAACATAGTTACATGATAAATCTGTCACGTGGCGTTGCTACACAAGATGTATTTTAGAAAATGATAAATATGGCAGATGACTTTGCTGATACATTGATTTGTTGTGCATTTTTTTGATTTTTATATTGATTTCTTACAAGAAATCAATGTAAAGGACATCTGGCAGATTTATTATATAACTGTTTATATGACGATTAGCCTGTCAACTGCCGTTCAGTATGATTTCGGCCACCATATGGCACAGTTATCATCAGCAGCTAGTTGATATCGATTCTAAAAATATTTTATCAGACATCGTGCAATATAATAAGGTCTCAAAGATTATGCGGCTCGAGTGAATGACACAGTCGGTTGATACTTTTTATCAGCGATGCTTGTTTTTGTTATTTATTGTACACTACAAAAAGATTTTAACCAGCATGAGGTTCAAACGTGAGCAACAGCCGATGTGTCTTAACCTTCAAAATTTTATATTGCATTTTGTTGGTGTATACAACTCCTGTATTTGGATGATTCAAATGTCTGTTGGCAGATATTTACTGAATGAACAACATGTATGTACTGTATGATACTTTTTAACATTTTTTTATGTTCTTAAACGATTCATATTTTATACTGCAATTAGAATTCATAAAATAGAAATTTCATAGAAGTCATCAATTGTATCCTGCTAAGGTCACTTTACGACAACAAGAAACACCCTCAGATTGCTACTGATCCTGTCCGTCATATCGTTAATATACGTAGAGAGAAACAGCGGTCCTGGCACCCTTCTCTAGGACACTACTGACGCTACACTTTTCTGTAATGATTACTGTGCGTCGTGGACAACTTACTGCGTCACAAGATGTTCAATGGTCCGTAAAGCTAAGGGACCAAACTGCTAACGTCATCGGTCCCACACTGTTTAAAGTGATTTTTGATAGTGACAAGAGACACACCTATGCCCGAGGGAGGACTCGAACCTCCAGCGGGAGCGGCCGCGTAATCCGTGGCATTCCGCCTCAGGCTGTGCGGCCATTCCCCCGCGGCGTCCTACGCCTGCATCTGCACACGTACTCCGCGATCTATCGTTAAAGTGCGTGGCGGAGGGTACTAACCATTTCCTTCCTACATTTACGGAAAAAACTTAGTACATCTGGAAAGGCAAAAACGATTTTGAACTGATGACTGCAGATGCCAAATGAGCGAGAGGTAATACACTGATAAACGTATTTTACTAGTCTTTATAAATTTTTAAGAATTGAATCCATAGATTCCGAGCAGGCCGCAGTGGCCGAGCAGTCTGCGACGCGCCAGTCACAGTCAGCACGGCCGCTACGATCGATCGGGGGTTCGAATCCCCCACGGGCAAGGATGATTGTGTCGTGTTTAGTATAAGGTAGTTCTTAAGTAGGTTGTAAGTTTAGGGACTGATGACCCCGCAGTTAAATCCCTTAAGTTTAATAAATATTAAAGAGAGAGAGAAAGAGAGAGAGAAACATAGTTTCGGACAAATTGCTTTTCATTATATATATATATATATATATATATATATATATATATATATATATATATATATATAAATGAATCTTTGTCTGTGTATCCTCTATGTGTTCATAAACCATTCATTCGATTGCAATGAAACTTTATTGAACTGTTTAACGTACGCCCACGAAGGTTCCTGACCCAAAAACAAAAGAGCACAACACATAGCTCAGGAGGTGTGACGTCATAAATAATGAGAGGCTACCGCGTGATAATACCCAGAGTTATGTGTCAATTATTGGAAAATGGGAGTAGTTAGGGACCTGCAACAAAGTTGTCATGTAATTTTGGATGTTTATGAAGCGTATTGTGATCCCCCTCCTCCCCTTCAAAATACAAAACTATGAAACGAAAAGAAGTTTACCGCTCACATCAGTTTCGCTGTAGACGCCGTAAAACTGTTGCATCAGGCATGACCTTGTACTTCATATACAATAGAGGGGGAAGCTAAACAGATAGAGGGTACAGGAGATTGACAAAGAGCGGTAGGCGGTAATGAGAGGGGCAGGAGGATTGATGGATCGTTACAGTACGGTTGGGGGAGAGGAGGAGCGAACAGATGAGAAAGAGGAAGAGGAGGCGGATGGGCAGTGGAGGAGGAGGAAAGGCAGAACTAAGCAGACAGAGAAAGATGGAGGCGGGTACAGTACATGGACTAACTGAATATTGGGATAAAGAAATACCTCAACATTGCAGGATTTTCAGCTAGTTTATGCATTGAGAAGCCTGTGTACGAAGGTGAGAAAAAAGCTTAGAGATGGGGGAGGTGAAGAGCAGAGAGAATAAGGTAAGGAGTGTATAATTTTAGTGTAAGATGAACGGTTAACCCGTTATTTTCATTTAAATTTAGAGCTGTCAAAATGCGATGGCAGAGGCCCACATTTCATCTGTTAATATAAAAATAGAATCACCTCTTTTTTTGCCAGCAAATGTTTTTCAGCAGTGCTAACAACGTCATCAACATTATACCTCCTTTTAAAATTATTTTAATTATATAAAAGCTATTAAATTGTTTTTAAAATCCCATAATTTAATAAATTTAATTGTAAAATGTGAAAACAAGGTGGGCGGTACAGTTTCCATCCTAAAAAAAAGGAGAAGAAAAAAAAATCGCAGTTTCAGCAAAACAGGTTTTTTCATCGTTGGCCTGTGTAATGAGCGTGAACCGTCAACAGATAATGGTAAAACTGCCAGAGCAGGCGCCATACCGTGGTGAAACCCTAGTGCTTCCTACAGCCAATCGACTGTGTATGAAAGGGGTGGAGTTATTGGCTTCCGAGTGGCGGGATCATGCTTCCAGAAAATCTCCACCCACGTTGAGCCTGGTGCGAGCGAGCGTTGTGGGACTAGCAGTTTACAATAGTCTGCAACACTCTCGCAATCATTATCACACCCTTTGCCATGCACTGCAATGTGGCTTACAGAGTATTTATGTAAATGTAGATGTTTCTACCATAGATGATGTTCTGGACGTCCACAGATGTCGGTTTAGATTCTAAGGATAGCGGAGACAGATGTACAGGTACCGCAGTGAATTTGCGCGTCAGAAAGTGTCAACACGATGTACCCAACCGTTGGTAGCAGTGGGGCTATGTACTCGTTTAACTATATTAGGTCTTTCCCTCACGCCACAGTATCGACCTTCACCGCTCGACTGGTGCTGTCATGGCATCACTTGGAGTGTGGAATGAAGCCATGAAGTCAAACTCTGACTGCATGCCATTCATGGCGTAGGAGTAGGCGTTGGCTACTGCTATATCGTAGACTGCATTCATCTATGACACATTGGCCACAGCGCAACCTTAATCGTCTGCGGTGCACTATTCCAGTTTGGCGATTGAGGAGAGTACGCCTAACAGCAGTCGGTACGTACACAATGAAGTGAGATCTGTTCTTTTGCTATTCTTGCTAAAAGGCACAAATAACTTCCGTGTGGTAAAAATAACTCTATGAGGCAATAGAACAGACCCACGAAATTACAGACCTATATCATTAACATTAGTTTGCTGTAGAATTCATGAACATATTATCAGTTCTAATGTAGTAAATGTCCTTGAGACGGAAAAGCTTGTGCCCTTGCATCAGCACGACCTTAGGAAGCATCGATCGTGCGAAACCCAACTTTCTCTCTTCTCTCATGACATCTTCCGCGCTATGGATGAAGGGCAAGAGGCGGACTACACATTTCTCGATTTTCGAAAGGAATTTGACACGCTACCGCACTACAGACCGCAAACGAAGATACGAGCTTATGTAATACGTACCCAAATATGTGAGTGGCTCGAAGATTACTTAAGTAATAGAACCCAGTACGTTGTCCTCGATGGCGAGTGTTCATCAGAGACTAGGGTATCGTCAGCGGTGCCCTAGGGAAGTGTGCTAGCTCCCCTATTAATTTTTTTTATCTGACGGAGAGAGTTTCTTGCAATCTGCGGATGTTTGCTCATGATACTGTGGTGTACATGAGGGTGTCGTCATTGAATGACTGTAAGTAAGATGCAGGACCAAATTTCTAGGTGATGTGAGGAAAGGCAACTAGCGCTAAAAGTAGAAAAATGTAAGGTCATGCAGATGAGTACGAGAATCAGTCCCGTCATGTTCAAATATAGCATTATTAGTGGGCTGTTGACAGTGTCAGCTAAATATCTAGGAGTAACGCTGCACAGCGATATGGAGTGGAACGAGCATATAAAGACAGTCGTGGGAAAGGTAAATGGTCGACTTCGCTTTATTGGGAGAATTTTGAGAGGGTGTGATTCGTCTGTAAAGGACACCGCATATAAAATTCTTGTACGGCGACGTTTTGAAAATTGCTCAAGTGTTTGGGACTTCCACCAGATCAGTTTAAAGGAGGACGTAGAGGCAGTGTAGAGGCAGGCGTCGAAGTTTGTAGCTGGTAGATTGGATCGATGCGCGAGTATTGCCGAAATGCTAAGGGAACTCGCTGTGAGTCGCTAGAGGGGAGGCGGGGTTCTTTCCGAGAAGCAGTGTTGAAGAAATTTAGAGGGTCGTTATTTGAGGCGGACTGCAGAACGGTTCTGCTGCCGCTGACCTACATTTCGCGTAAAGACCACCAAGATCAGCGAGGTTGGAGCCCACACCGATGTATAGGAGTATTCGTTTTTCCCTCGTTCTATATGGGAGTCGAACGGAAAGAAAAGTAACTAGTAGTACCCTCCGCCACGCACGTTCGGGTAGATTGTGGAGTACGTGTGTACATGTAGAAGCAGGTGATGTAAGACGTGCAGCGAATGCCCTGTCAAGCACTGTACGATCTGAGTACCTGTTTCCAGTCAATTTCGCGTGTAATACGATGGGATGACGACAGAGACTTGCGACTCGTCATCCCGTAAGCCTTGTAGAAGTATATGATCCAATCGGACAGGCGTGAAGCAATGTACGTCAAGACAGTAGTCACCATCTGTATGGTCGATTGGTAGCCAGAATCAGGCCTAAACTGGTTATCTTAGACACTATACCAGGTAATAATACGCTGTTCATCTGCAAATGCAGTCACTTAATGAAAACAAGAATTCTTGACTGAATAAGACAAATGTGTTTTTTCCATAATGGATGCGTTTGAACTCCGTGACTGTTCCTAATACAGGGTCGAGAATAAAACCTGCTACCAACCACGTCATAGATCGTATTATTTACAACCAGTTTCGGTCTTGTACCCATCTTCAGGTGATTAATACGAACAAAATTCTACATGTGTAGCATGCTAGTGGAGCACACTGTTTGTAAACAAATTATTTGGTATTAATAATAGCGAAAGTAATTACAGAGGGCGAGATAACATAAACAAAAACATTGTTTCTTTACACAACTGGCCGTTAAAATTGCTACACCAAGAAGAAATGCAGATGATAAACGGGTATTCATTGGACACATATATTATACTAGAACTGAAATGTGATTACATTTTCAGGCAATTTGGGTGCATAGATCCTGAGAAATCAGTACCCAGAAAAACCACCTGTGACCGTAATAATGGCCTTAATACGCCTGGACATAAACAGAGCTTGGATGGCGTGTACAGGTACAGATGCCCATGCAGCTACAACACGATACTACAGTTCATAAAGAGTAGTGACAGGCGTATTGTGACGTGCCAGTTACTCGGCTTCCATTGACCAGACGTTTTCAATTGGTGAGAGACTGGAGAATGTGTTGGCCAGGGCAGCAGTCGAACATTTCCCGTATCCAGAAATGCCCGTACAGGACCTGCAACATGCGCTCGTGCATTATCCTGCTGAAATGTAGGGTTTCGAAGGGATCGGAAGAAGGGTAGAGCCACGGGTCGTAAAACATCTGAAATGTAACGGCCACTGTTCAAAGGGCCGTCGATGCGAACAAGAGGTGATCGAAACGTGTAACCAATGGCACCCCATACCATCACGCCGGGTGATACGCCAGTATGGCGATGACGAATACACGCTTCCAATGAGCGTTCACCGCGATGTCGCCAAATACGGCTGCTACCATCATGATGCTGTAAACAGAACATGGATTCATCCGAAAAAATGACGTCTTGCCATTCGTGCACCCAGGTTCGTCGTTACTTATACCATCGCAAGAACTCCTGTCTGTGATGCAGCGTCAAGGGTGACCGTAGTCATGGTCTCCGAGCTGATAGTCCATGCTGCTGCAAACGTTGTCGAACTGTTCGTGCAGATGGTTGTTTCTTACAAACGTCCCCATTTATTGACTCAGGGATCGAGATGTGGCTGCACGATCTTTTACAGCCAAGCGGATAAGATGCCTGTCATCTCGTTCGTGCACTGTTCGTGCAGATGGTTGTTGTCTTGCAAACGTCCCCATTTATTGACTCAGGGATCGAGATGTGGCTGCACGATCTTTTACAGCCAAGCGGATAAGATGCCTGTCATCTCGACTGCTAAAGTGGCCGTTGGGATTCAGCACAGCGTTCCGTATTGCCCTCCTGAACCCACCGATTCCATATTCTGCTAATAGTCATTGGATCGCGACCAACGCCAGCAGCAATGTCGCGATACGATAAACCGCAATCGCGATAGGCTACAATCCGACCTTTATCAAAGTCGGAAACGTGATGGTGCGCATTTCTCCTCCTTACACGAGGCACCACAACAACCTTTCACCAGGCAACGCCGGTCAACTGCTGTTTGTGTATGAGAAATCGGTTGGAAACTCTCCTCATGTCAGTACGTTCTAGGCGTCACCACCGGCTCCAACTTTGTGTGAATGCTCTGACAAGCTAATCATTTGTATATCACAGCATCTTCTTCCTGTCGGTTAAGTTTAGCGCATGTAGAACGTCATCTTCGTAGCGAAGCACTTTTAAAGGCCAGGTGTATACATTTTTGTATCCAAATTGTGATTGCCGTTGTGACGTACTTTTTACACCCTTTTGCGAAGACATTTTGATAACCTCTTAAAGAGTTACGAGGTTATCAAGGGAAAGTCATGTCGCCTATTCAATTGGTTTCGGTGATATTAATAGCAAATAATTTGTATTCAAACAGGAACTACACCAACATGCAACACACGTAATATTCTGAATGTTTTAAGCATCTGAAGATGAGCAGAACCCCGAAACCGGTGTCATAAATAAATAATGTGACCGTTAGCGAATTTTATTCTCAACCCTGAATAGGACAGCTTAAAGAAGGTGAACTAATTTTTATTTGCCGAAGCGTATTTTGCTAGTTAATGCATATGCAAGCGGTTTCAATATCCTCCTTCCTTCATTATCACTCTGCAATGGACTGCACTTCTAACGACTCTCAAAAATCAAGGATTTTGATGTTTGTTTCTTGACTTTCATTGACGAGTTACCCATTCCTGTGAGAAAGATGTGTTGGTAGCTGGATAGACAGAAAAATGAACTGACAGGTGACCCTGTTACAGTTCGATTCTGATCGATTCATATATGGAACCGTTCAAATCCACTCCACCTGATGAAGGAAATTCTCCCAATCCTGGAGTGCAATGTACGTTTTTGGCAAGGTCAACGAGAAACGGAGAGACATAACCCAGCACCACTAGACGGCACAGTGCGGCCCTCAGTTGCAGCAGACAGAGGGTGGCTGGTACCAGGTAGTGGGTACCGGGTAGTGGGTACCACTGGCGACCGATCGCCGGCTTATCTCGGCCACTGGTCGCTGGCGAGGGTCCATGCGGTCTGGGAGCCGGCACATTACTCTTGCTGGGGCAATCTGTGATAGCCAATTAATTCACGGCGGATCGGGGTCAGATAAAAGGCCGCCGTTCCTTTCGCAGATACGCGCGGAGTTCGCCTCTGATTTATTTGGGGGGCGTGGCGGCCCAGACGGGATCGCTGGACGACCGGCCAGCCAGGCTCCAGCGACCAGGCGTAGTGGCTCCACCAGCAACGCGCTTCAGGCCATAGCTCTAAAGCAAAACACGGCACCGAAAAATATGTGCCGGACACCTTGCTCACAATTACACCATGTCATCAGCAAATGTCTTTGGATTGTAAAAGAAAACAGGACGTTTAAGATGTAGATCCAGACACGTAGTTGCCCTGTAATGTTCCAACCATAAGATAAGACAATGACGTACTGTACTCGCTATTTTGGAGCCCATTTCCACGTACATATATGAGAGCACCAGCCAAAATCCAGTATTGTTTGGTGGTTATTTTTGCCCCAGCCGTTTGTCAGTCCAGCATCTGTTTGTAACCATCTCGATTCCCAACTCCTAGTTCCCCTTATCACTTTCCATCTCTTCCTCCCCGTCTACCAAACTCTCCCTCCTTTCCCTTTTCCGCCTACTTCCACTATTCATCCTACTTTTACAGTGTCGAATGTTGCCTAAAACTACTTGTGGCGATAGGGTGGGGTCACAACTTAAACTGCATTAAGCAATTTCTTTCTAAAAGATACTGATCGATGTTCATTAAATTAAACTCCAAGAATACACTAATAGGCTAAGGTGGTACAAATTCGATGTAGGTACAATTCCGATCAATTTAGGGTTTCGTGCCATTTGTCAATGTCGTAGTGTTGGTAGCACTTGCCTTTTTGTGGATTTGTAGTGTAGCAGGTTTCTACAGCTCCTCCTGTCTTTTCCAAGAATACACCACTCTATGCTACGGAGATATATTTTTTTTTCTGTTAAGAGGTAAGTGAAGGTACTTAGTCTAACGCGCTCTTATAAATTTTCTAGGTAACCCCTTAATGCCCGAATTAATTTTTATGTGACACAGAAAATCAAAAAATCATATTTTGATTAGTGAACATATGCTAGAAATTACATAATGTCAAATATGTGATGTTTACTGAATTGGTGTAATTAGGTATGTCACGCATTTGCGACAACGGGCATTTGAGAAAGTAAACACTTATAAGACTTCATCTGCTACAACATTTCATTTAACATTTTAATGGTACAGTCTGTGACATCAGGTTAGTACAAATTGAACTTCTATAACTAAAAATTGAAATTACATTGCTGCTTTCAATTTGACTGTACAGTACATATTGCATGTAATCCTATTCATGAAATTCGCGGAAACATTTTTATCTCTTGTTAAAACAGAGATTTACGTTACATTTGCTACAAATAAACGTTGCCTACCTTCTACAGTTTTTTTCTACTTTTTTTTTTTACACCTTTGCCTTGTTCCTGTTTTTGAGGCCAATCAACTACTGCATCAGTGCGGGTAGTCCTAACTGGAAAATATGTTGCTGGACCCCGATGCTTCTTACGCTGCAGTTTGGATACTACCAACCATCCCCAGGACTGGTTTGAACCAAACAACTTTCCCCACGACACACAGAGAAGTGGCGTCTATGGAGAGGAGATCCTTGAACAGAAGACTGCTATCCCGAGTTGCAATAACAAGGAGCAACATGCGTGTATAGGGGCTATCAGACGAACTGTTGGTGTATCAATGTGGGCAAAAGTAGACAACTGTCCATCTGTTTGCAATGCGAGTTTTGGTTAAGCTGCTGCACAATATCGGATCTCATGAAGGCTACTCTAAATATGTTAGACTTGGCCAGATTCAGAGCACTAATTTCTTAATATTACAACGACATTTATTTTCAAATTATCTTCATAAATATTATCATTTTGTAAACGTAGGCAGCTGTTAGTCGAAAAAGTCTTAGACCCATACTGGTACATGTTAGATGTATTACCTATGTAGAACCTTACAACAAATTTTATCTGTACAATCTATCCGTAGTTTGTATATATGAAGTTAATGGTCCTGACACGATTAAATAAATCAACAAATGATCCAAAAAGAAATATGAAACTTGAACGCAATTTACCGTCAACTTTAACTGCTGCCTGACTATCTTCGTAAAGACTGTTATTTGGTTGCAGAATTTGCCTCGTATTCCCTAATCTAGCAGAACTGAACATGGTCATGTAAGTCCTTTCCAGATCTATAAAAGAGGTACAATTGTCTGTTCCACTCGTAGAGCTTTCCATTATCTGTCACAAGCTAGTGTCGTGACAGTCTTTAATAAGTCTACAACCACACTGATTTTCATCCAAATTTTCTTCTGCCAATACTGCTCAAACATAAGACAATGTCTGTTGACTTTCTCTCCACAAATATCGTATAGTAAATACTATATCTGTACTAGTTTATGAAATTTTGTATCTGTCGCTGTCTAAAATTTACAGACCATTTTATGGTAAAAGCGAAATTGTTACGCAACTGCCAACTATATCGACATTAAACCATTGGTCTCTTCGACATCTTTATTACAAGTTTCCGCTGAAGTTTAGTTGTATATTCCGATGGTGAACGTTCCATTTGCAATTTCATAGAATGCAACAACTGATTCTCGTTTTCCACAGTTGATGCTTAGATTTCTTCATGGCTTCAATAATGTTACAGGCAGAAAGAAACTGTGCTTAATAGGTTTTTAAAAAAAAAAAAAAAAAAAAAAAAAAAAAAAAAAAAAAAAAAAAAAAAAGACGTACACACACACACACACACACACAGAAATGAGATAGAGAGAGCGAGGGGAAGTAATGGAAAGAAAGAGAGAGAGAGAGATGGTGGTGAAGAACGGGTGGAGGGGAGAGCTTGGAAAAAAGAGAAAAAGAAACATAGGTTTGTTGGTGGCGAGAATGTCTCGGCAGTAACATTTGCCGGAGTCAAATGAAATTTTATTCGCGCGACAGGAATTTTCAGTGACAGCGGTTTTTCGCTCCGCGTCAGTGACCGTACACAGCGACAGTTTTAATTACTCGTGTTTTTTTCGCACGCGCGGAACACAATATTTCACAGCTTTTTAATTTAAAACTTTTGCATCTGAGTCCGTTTTGAGGGGCGCTCGTAAGTGCTTTTTGCACACGCGCCGGTGGTCACCAGTTAATTAGAACTTCTTGTAAAAAAAAAAAGATACATTTCGCACCGGAATGTTAGCCGCAGTTTCGTCCGACGCTGGCTTTTGGGGAATGGTTTCCGTTTCGTTCCGAAGTCGGCCTCCCCAACTTGCATCATTCGATGCTCCGCAAGAAATTAATCGGCTTCCCCCGCGGAACACAATTGTTAAACTACCAGCTGCGAAGCTAACTCTGTGGACCACGTTGGGGTGAGATGATACAAAACTATACTCTCTCAGTGATGCAACGCATGCGCGTTTTTGTGGAAGAAATCGATGGATTCGTTAACAAAAAGTTTTGAAAAATGAAATCTTCTATGAGGGTATCTTAAAGGTATTTGAAAATATTCATGACACGAAACTCTCAAGGGGACCATCAGAAGTGTAAATAACGGATTTTTTTGGGGTCTGCATATGTTGTAGAGGGACATACCCTGAGTATGAGGCTATCCGATGTTTTAGCGACGGGCCTTGGTTTCCAAGAAAATTGTATATGTAGTTCCATGCGCGCTGTTAGACGACGTTAGCCATGTTATAACGAACGTAGCGTGGCCCAGCGGTTAAGGTATCCAGCTAACACGATGGAGGTAGCGTGTTCGAGTCCTACCAGTGATTTTCCTTTGTTTTTAATCAGAATACCAACAAACAGTGTACATTATGTGAAATTAGTAACAAATATTCAATTTTGTCGTAGTAATTTAATTGTCATTATTACAAAATCTTACTGGCTGTCGCCTGCATCGCTTGCTATGCCACAACAGAAATCCGGATGATATTTGTCGTAGCAACAACCAAGCATACTTCATAAACGCTACTGTCTTTCAGGCGCGCGTAGTTCTTAAGAGCGATACTGGAAAACATTGCTAATTTACATTCAGAAAGGGTTCCCTCATTCGTCACGTTTGATGCGAACCACGTGTATTTGACCATTTTCGAAAAAGCATGTGCCTTGAATTGATGTAAAATTAAATGAGGGTACTTTTATGGAACCGTCCCCGGACTCTAGTGCTTTCATGGTCTTCAACAAATCGGGATCATTGTCAATTTTCTTCGTCAAAATTTCAACCTATCGGTAAAACTATAGGTCGCAAGACTGGCGTAGCCGAGTACACTTTGGTGGGATAACTTGAACGGCGCAGCTGCACGAACATGTGATTGTACACGGTCAGGTCAGTCTGCTCTCCCCAAGTATCGATAACGTATAGAACATTTTTAGTTCCTTTTGTCCTGTTTTTCCCACAGTTGCTATGTTATAATATTATAGTGTAGGTATTTCACTTATCTGTCTATGCAACTGATTTAATAAAATATGCTATTGCCATATGCATTTCGCCTTTATTTGGAAGGCATCATCAGTGGCCTGTAATATATACATGATTATTTTTTACAATATTTTATATTTACATTTCTCAGTACTTTTAGGTTATGAACAGTTCTGATGCGTTATTTTGGTATAGTATTGATATACTATATGATACAACATCCAGATATCAGTACTATACCAAAATAACGCATCAGAACTGTTCAAAACCTAAAAATACTGAGAAATGTAAATATAAAATATTGTAAAAAATAATCATGTATATATTACAGGCATCTGATGATGCCTTCCAAATAAAGGCGAAATGCATATGGCAATAGCATATTTTATTAAATCAGTTGCATAGACAGATAAGTGAAATACCTACACTATAATATTATAATGTATAGAAATTTCCCCTGTTCCACCTACGGAAGATTCACAGATTTTAAAAGAAGTCTTCGTTCACCAGTTTCGTGAACTTCCCTGATTTCAAGCAGAACACAATTACGTTTTTAAATTTGATGGTTAATTCATCAACTCTTTTCTTCAGAACAAGAAGACTTTTTTCTTTTTTTTAATGGGAAGGAAACACATGGAGACGATCCGAATACGATACTAGCTGCAGACCTCAACAGCTACGCGACGCTAACCTGGTTGGAAAAGGACTAACGTTACGCATCTTAGAGCGTGCAGTGAACTTGAATCTCAACTTTCTCACAACAAAGGACCGTCGGTAAAAAAAAGCGAGAGTCTTATACTCAGGGTATGTCCCTCTACAACATAACCGAGACCCATCGAAATCCGTTATTCACATTTCTGATGGTCCCCTTCTCAGCTCGTGCTCTACAGATATGGTCGTCAAAAAAATTCCAATGTTTGTTAATCTAAGGGACTAACCCGCTTTGGTAATTGGTCCATAGACTTATAAAGTACGCTAAGGACGATACACACATTCTTTCCCGGGAGGGGACGGTCGCGCGGTCACCGACGTGGCGCCTAGAAACGCACGGCCACTTTACGTGGCACAGAATCTACTCAGTGTTGGTGATCCAAGACCTGCTAAAGGCATTTCCTTTGACATTCTAAACAACTTAAGTCTCCCTCTCTCAAATAAATACATGGATCTGTTTTCTCCCGTGGAGCGCTTCAGGTAGTGTAGAAAAATATGTAGGGGGCATATAACTACCCTTCGATACAGTCATGCATGTGCCCACTATTGCACCGTGAAAGATGTTACCGTATTTGTTGAATATAGACCGCCCAACTTGCATAGAAGGGATGTTGTAGCAATGAGAGGCGTGTATATATATATATATATATATATATATATATATATATATATATATAAAGCAGAGTGTCCGTATATTTGTACGTGTTGCATTCAAATCTACAGTTTTGTTCCAATCTTTATGAAATTTTGTACACGTAAGCTCCAATCCATGAGGACGGTCGCCGTAAGTAGTTGCTGCTGAATTTTGCGACAATGCTGCTCATTTTCTCCTAAACCATTGGACCGATTTCAACCAAATTTGGTACACCCATTCCTTACCGTGAGGTAACAATTGCTGCATGGTTAAGAATCACATAGGCGCATGGTTCAAAAGATATTACGTCATAACCAATAGAAATCGCATAAAATGCCATATAATGCGGAGAGACTTTCGAAATACACTGTATGAGAATGACAGCACTTAGCGACTTGCAACAAACATTAAACATAATATCAAACCTTTATTAAACTTTTTCTCTCTGGCAACCATAAATGATGAAAGGAAAAATTTTGTGTCCCAGCCTCGTCGCCGCTTTTGTGTCTCGTATCCGTCGTAGGTGTCGGTGGCCGAGTAGGAAGACTGACACAGGAATAAAGGTAGCACGCTTGTGCAGGTACGGAGGGGAGCAGCCAGTGGGACAGCAGAAACTAGAAACACTAGAGTAAATTAGAACAAGATATATATTGCACAGAATTCGCGCGGCGAAAGTAGGTGGCGCGCACTTTGTACTTGTGCGACACCACACCCCTCCCCCCCAAACCGCCGCGCCGTCGTGGCGTAGGGCTGAGGGCCACGGCGACGGAACTGGGAGGAGGGCCTGGGCGGGGGCGTTACTGGTGGGACGGGCGTCGTAGCTGAGGCTGGGATCGAGACGCCGTCCGCGCCCCGGTATACACCTTGCGATCCACCGGGAAACCCGCCAAAACCAGCGGAAGGGCGTCCGCCTCCGCCCAGAGGGAGCAGGTCATCTTCTTCTGACGTGCGTGGCCCAGGCGGCGGGGGCACGCACGGTCCCGGAGTTCCTCTCGGTGACGCTGTCATCTGCGGCGGCGACAGCGGCGGCGACGACTGCGTCGGAGGTGCGTCGGCGTCCATAGGGATCTCGTAGTCCGGGGACAAACGATGTGGCTGTGCTCCCTGGCGGTGAACTGGGTCTGGAATCAAGAAACCCGAGACAGGATCGCGCGGCCTGTGCAGGCGCAATTGGTTTGCGTGGCGCCGCAACTCCGACCCTGTGGAAGAACGTACAAAATACATATTGCGGCCGAGCACACGCTGAATGGTGCCCGGTAACCACGTCTTCTTCATACCAGCAAACACCCTGTACAGCACCGGCGTAGAAACCTGAAAACGCGTAGCGCCATACGAACCGACTCGGTGCGTGGGAGGCTGCAGCAGGTGAAGGAGAGTGCGGTGACGGCGGCCGTGTAGCAGCTCGGCAGGAGACGGGCCGTCACGTGGCATGCACCGATACGTAGACAGGAAAATTTGAAGAGCTTTCTGCCTGGAGTGCTGACCTTTCATTTTTTCCATTTGAGACTTGAATGTTCGAACGAAACGTTCTGCTTCACCATTGGACTGAGGGTGAAAAGGTGCGGTGGTGATATGCTGAATGCCATTCACACGACAGAACTGTTGAAATTCCGCACTAACAAACTGAGGTCCATTGTCACTGACTATAGTTTCAGGCAAACCTTCGATGCAAAACACTGATGTTAAGCCACTGATTGTACTAGACGCTGTCGTTGAGTTCATGGCAATCACGAAAGGAATCTTGCTGAAAGCGTCTACAACAATTAACCAGCGCATATTCCAGAAAGGTCCGGCAAAGTCAATGTGTAAACGTTGCCATGGTCCCTTGGAACGTGGCCAATCTGAGAAACGTTGCGGAGGAGCCGCCTGAGGCTCCGCACAAACTGTACACTGTGACGTCATGCTCTCTATCTGGGCGTCCATACCAACCCAAGTACAATGACGTCTGGCCAATTGCATTGTCCTAATAATACCCCAATGTCCTTGATGCAGGAGGCGTAACACTTCTCGTTGCAGGGAACGAGGAACAATCGCTCTTGTTTGGTCGTTGTCCATATGTAACAACAGAACACCCTGACTTAAAGACAATGCATGACGTTGTGCAAAATAACGTCGAACCAGAGGCCGATCAATGTCTTTGGCTCTGGCAGGCCAACCTGAGCGAACAAAACGTGCTACCACACTTAGGTCTGGATCCGCAGCTGTTTCCTGTGCAACCCGACGAGAGTTCAAAGGGAAGTCTGCGACAGCGGAAGCTTATTTGGAATCTACCTGACAACATGCCATTTCTGAAGAATTAAACGACACATCCTGGCCAACCGGAAGTCGGGAAAGTGTGTCCGCGTTGGCATGTTTAGTGGTAGGTCGGTACAAAATCTCATACTGATAATTAGACAATATCAAGGACCATCTCTGAAGCTTTTGTGCCGTTCGTGGCGGAATTGGCTTTGTGGGGGAGAACAACGACGTGAGAGGCTTGTGGTCTGTCAACAAATAGACTTTTCTGCCATAGAGATAATGATGAAACTTTGTGACGCCGTAAATGATTGCTAAGGCCTCCTTTTCTATCTGACTGTTGCGTTGGCGTCAGAAGCTTGGACGCAAAGGCAATAGGTCGATCGTGAGATCCAATGCGATGTGACAAAACTGCACCCAGATCGTACGACGAGGCATCAACTGCTAGCACTACAGGCTTCTGTCGGTCAAAGGGAATCAAACATGCATCACTGAGTAGTGCAGACTTTAATTTGTCAAAAGCAACTTGGCAATCTTTGGACCATACAAAAGGAACATTCTTCCTACGTAAGCGATGCAGTGGAGCTGCAATCTGAGAGGCATTGGGAATAAACCTGAAATAATAGTTAAGCTTTCCCATTACTGCTTGCAATTCCTGCACATTCTTAGGAGGAGGCAAGTCTTTGATCGCTTGAAGATGTGACTGTAAGGGATGGATTCCTTGGGCATTAATCACATGGCATAGGTACTCTATTTCAGTCTGGAAAAATGAACACTTTGCTTTATTGCAACGGAGACCTGCTGCAGTCAACACTTTGAAAAGGCACTCCAGGTTTGCTAAACGTTCTTGAACTGTACGTCCGGATACCACAATATCATCTAAATAGTTCGAGCAATACGGTACAGAAACTGTCAGCTGTTCCAAGAAACGCTGAAAAATAGCGGGGGCGGAAGAACTGCCAAAGGGTAGGCGTTGAAATTGAAAAAGGCCCATGTGAGTATTAATGACGAAAAACTTTTTTGACTCGTCATCAAGCGGAATCTGTAAGTATGCCTCTGCTAAATCAATCTTAGAAAAGAAGCGAGACTCTCCTAATTTGTCCATCAGTTCCTCAGGTCTGGGCAGGGGGTAAGAGTCTACAATTGTTTGACTGTTCACTGTTGATTTGAAGTCCGCATAGAGACGAAGTTTTCCTGACGGCTTGGGTATAATTACTATAGGCGAGGCCCACTGACTCGCAGAAACAGGAGAAATCACTCCACTATCTTGCCAACGTTTAAGTTATTCGGCAACTGTATCACGCATTGCGATAGGCACTGGTCTAGCTTTACGAAATTTTGGAACTGCAGATTCTTTTAAAGTTACATGTGCCACGAAGTCTTTAGCACAACCTAGTTCCGGCGAAAACAAGTCACTGTATTTTTCACACAATGCACTGATTTTGTCCTGAGGCACTACTGACGAAATTTGAAGCACATCTCTTTGAATTGTTAATCCAAACAAGTCGAATGCATCTAGTCCAAAAATGTTCTGTGTAGATTTGGCCTGAAGAACTACAAAAGCAACTGTTTTTGTTACACCTTGAAAAGAGGCGGGCAGGTTACACGTTCCTAGCACGGGAATATTTTGACCTGTGTACGCTGTTAGCACTTGTTGACAAGGCGACAATTTTGGCGAACCCAGCAGTTCATAAGTGTCTTTATTCATTAATGTGACAGCGGAACCAGTATCAAGCTGAAATTGCACAGTCTTATTGTCTATGTAAAGAGTCACAAAAAGTTTGTGCTTCTAGCGCAAGACAGGTGTGCGAATGTGGGCAACATCTGATAGCACTTGTTTGCTGCACTTGCGCATGCGCGGGCTGCATAGTGAAGTAAGCGGCGCAGACTCGGCACGCAGCGGATTAACAACACTGTCACTAGATGGCACTACCGCCGGATCGGCATCCGCGCAAAGCAACTACTGCACTAAACTTTAGAGTAGCTACATCAATTCTACTGTCACTAGCTACACAGTACTGGGCACTTTTACAAGGAAAAGTTGAAGAAGGCACTAGGTTCACTACAGGATTACACTGTACATAGTCAATTTGCTTGTCCCGAACCTGTTCCCGTTGCACTGTTTTACGTGCTCGACGGCGCTTGCTACATGGCTCACTACATAGTTTTGCAGTAGGCGCAGAAGAACATTCTTGCAATTGAGAACCAAGTAGAGCACTGTTCAATTCCACAGCGTCTATGACATGGACAGCATGAATTGTTCTCGCACTCTGCGAAGCACTGTTTCTAACGGCACCGTTTTTTGATTTTACCTTCTGCATACACACTGACTTTACATGTCCTGATTTGCCACATTGATAACACAGTGCGTTGCGACTAGGGCATTGCGCACGTTTGTGGCGAGATACACATTGGGGGCAAGACTTAGGAACATTATTTTGAAAAGAGCGTTGGCGCCCGTTAATCACATTACTGTTTCTAAGACGACGATGCGACCTTTGTGTCGCGCTTTTACACTGGCTACTGTTCACTGTCTGTTCAGCACGGCCGGTAGAATTTAAAGAATCACTAGTGCTAGACTGAGAACTACGGCTAGGAAAGCGTCCGTTATGGCGCACTGAACTTACACTGTGGCTTTGCATTTCTATATCTGCTAAGTCAAAGGTATCATGCACTTCAATAAGCTGCAGTACACTGTCTAATGAGGGGTCAGACTGTTTCAGAATTGCTGCCCTAATTCTGGGGTCCTGAATGTTCTGCGTAATCGCATCTCTTAACATCACGTCACTATAAGAAAGTCCACAAGAGCAAGTAAATTTACATTGGCGGGTTAAGCCCTTCAATTCAGTGATCCATTCCTGGTGTGACTGCTCAGGTAATTTTTTCAGTCTGAAAAATCGGTACCGTGCAGCGGCTACAAGAACTTTTCTCTCATAATGAGCATTTAGTGCCTCTACTATTTGTTCAAAGTCTACATCACGAGGAGATGCTTGGGGGAAAAGTTTCTGCAGTAACACCAAAGTCTTGGTGCCAACTACGGCGAGAAAGAAATGTTTGACCGTCAGACCTGTTAGATGATGAGCCGCGACGAGTTCTTGAAACTGTGCGAAGTAGTCGCTCCATTCTTCCTCACGTTCGTTGTACTGGCGGAACGTAGGGAGAGGTGCAGCGGTAGGTGTGGGCTGCTGAAGCGGCGGCTGTTGTTGTTGGTTAGCTGCTTGCGCTGTTAGCTGGGACACAGCTTGTAGGAGTTGTGTGATTTGCGCCGTCTGTAACTGAATAATTTCTATTAAGTTTGGATTCGGGATAGCGGCCATGCTGACCGATTAGGCGCCACGCATACAAGTAACTTATAACAAAACACAAATGCAATATGAAAGGAGGGCTCGCTCTGCAACAAAAAAGTCCACAAAACACGTAACAGAATATGTTCCCCCAAAATTCTTATAATAAGGGTGGGTGGGCGGGAGCAATTTCTGCGTGCTCCGACTACTGCTGTCTGACTCCTGCAAGAGGGCTGGTCCAGAACGAGATATATATTGCACAGAATTTATACAAAACATTTACATAGCTCAGTACTGCAGAATGATGGTACATAGATGAGCCAGAGGCCTGCCTAGTGCCTATCCGATAGCCAAGACTTCACTGGTGCCTATATAATTCCGAAGTGTTAACTGGTTGCTATCTCAGTCCCAAGTGAACGATGTCGTTCAGTGGTGGCCACGAGCGGAGTTGTAGCAGAGGGCGCTCGTGGCTGACGTCGTAAGAACGCCGCGCTGTGCGTACATGGCGGCGCGCGGCGAAAGTAGGTGGCGCGCACTTTGTACTTGTGCGACACCACAAAAAAAGTTTCTCGCTTACTACTTTTCCGCTGTTTATGGAGTAAAACTACGGCTCTCGGTACGACGTTACAATTTATAATTTAAACACTACAAATTGTAGCGACAGGAAATTTTACAGACAGTATACACATATATAGTTGAATGTAGCATCTAAATTGTATCACATTCCGACACGTAGTTCATGAGATATGAGCACATAAACAATAACGATAATGGAAAACTGCCCCATCACGCACCCAATTTTAATCTATTACTTCTTTACTACTTATTGTATTCCAAAGAGATTTTATAGACATACAGCCCTTATACAAATGAATATATACCTGAAAAATGGCAGGAGTAAATAAATAAATACCCGGGAAACGCTGGGTTTTCAGCTATTAGTTAATATTGGTCGATCACAACCAGGTATCGAAACATGCCCGCATGTTTGGAATGAACGACGATGGAAAACGCGCTTTCGCCAAATTCATCAAGTGTGCCAGTTACAGGCTTGATTTCGACTCATCTTACAGCACATGAAAAATGGAATTCCACTGAGGTTATAACACAACAAAACAATGTGCTACATTTCGGTTGTGAAGAAATATGTACTATGCATTTCTGATGTACTTTCTATCTACTATAACATCACTAATTATTTTCATTCTCAACCACTGTGCTTTCAAATATATGACCTGCACCTTGATCAAAAGTACTGTAATTCTGTCTATTCCTTGGAAGTTTTCCTACGTTTAGTTTCCATATAAACAAAGATATTATCTTCTATTCTAGAATTCAGTGACATACTATATCTTGAGCTGTTATATAACCTACTTGCTTCTTCTCAATTACTTTGAAGGATTGCAAAGTAATTCACATTATACTGTATATACGTATAAAGGAAAATTATGTATTCAAAATTTCAACAGTTCCGAGACCGCGAACTGTAATAAATTCATCTACTGAAAGGTATGCATTTCTCCTTTGTAATTTCGACCTATCACTCATTTAGGAGGAATCAGAGTCTGTGTATCAGAAAACGTTTTGGTAACTTTAGTGGTTATACACACGAACCTGCAGCTACACGATCGGTCAAGACTATAATGAAAGTGAACTTTGTGACAAATTCAACAGTGCTGTGTACACCACTGAAGAAAAGACTTTACTTATCTCTTCAAGAAAAGCATCAGTTTTCCCAACATTGTTCTCTGAGTATGAATAAACCAGATTGGATTAACATTTCTATGGGCGACGATCGCCGAATGTAAGAAGCTGAGCTGTTTGCAGTTGCCGCAACAACGGAGTCAGCACTTCTCAACACGTCGTATCTAGATAATATTTTTATATTATTTAATTAATCTGATTTTATTATCAATTTGCTGAGAGGACGTTATTAATATAATTATCCCTCAAATATTAAAACTCCAACTAAAGCTGAACTTAAACTCTGACAATAATCTTGACGATATAAATAAGAGAAGTTTATTTCATTTCATTTGATTTAAAATTTTGTTTTCAATTTTAAACTACTCAGTATTATTTCCATTATTTTATGTAAACGTATTCAAATTTAAAATTAGTAATTTAGCAAACTTATTTACTGGCTTATTAAGTGGTGCACTGTGTTCGGAAATCTGTGGATTATGATCTGTCGTTGGTAGCGTGAGTGCGCGCAGACAGTCTATACTGTAAGGCCTTGCAGAGCAGATGTGTGATGCCAGACGCAACAGCGGTTTCTGGTGGCCAGGCACTGTTTAATATTAATACGCGCGCTGTACAAATTAATCAAGAGGGGTTACGTAGAAAGAAGAGTGCTGTCGGGACTACTTTATTGCTAATAAAGCGTCGCCAAGAAGAGCACGTTGTCCGCCATTTTTTTGCCACGAATGTCGACCTGCAACGCTACAGCATCTCATAAAAGCAAATAGCGTTTTTTAACTTAGTGTAAAGGCAGGCAGTGTATAGGTGCAATAGTAAACCAGCTGAACTTGTAAACAAAATTGTTTACAATTTTCAACTGAGACATTGATCAAATAGGATCAAATCCTTTTAATTATTACGTGGTAGCAAAAGACAATAATAAGTGCCAGTAAAGGAACCAAGACATTTTTAAAGGTTTAACCGAATGAACAATAATTTTAGATTTTTTTTTTTCTGTGAATGTTTGCTTTGCAGAGAAAACAGCAATCAGTCAGTATCGATTTATTGATTTTGATAGTTAATTTCACTTGAGTCGAATGGTTAATTTCACTTGAGTCGAAACAAGGGCCCTGGAGTAGATGATATTCTGTCTGAATTGCTGATATCATTAGAAGAGCCAGTCGTGAAAAAATTGTATCACCTGGTATGCAAGATGTATGAGGCAGGGGAAATACCCTCCGACTTCAAGAAGAATATCGTAATTCCAATTCCAAAGAAAGCAAGTGCAGACAAGTGCGAAAATAGTCATAGTTGCAAAATACTAACACGAATGGAAAAACTTGTGGATTCCGACCTCGGGGAAGATCAGTTTGGATTTAGGAGAAAGGTAGGAACACGGGAGGCAATACTAACATTACGACTTATCTTAGAAAATAGGCTAAGGAAAGGTAAACCTACGTTTTTAACGTTTGTCGATTTGGAGAAAGCTTTTGACAACGTCGACTGGAATACACTCTTCCAAATTCTGAAGGAATCAGGGGTAAAATATAGGGAGCGAAGAGTTATATTCAACTTATACAAAAACCAGACAGCGGCTATTAGAGTCGAAGGGCAAGAAAAAGACGCGGAGGTTGGGAAGGGAGTAAGACATGGTTGTAGCCTTTCCCCAAGATTGTTCAATCTGTACATTGAACAGGTAATGAAGGAATGGAAGGAGAAATTTGGAGAGGGCGTTAAAGTGCAGGGAGAAGAAATAAAAACATTACGGTTTGCCGATGACGTAGTAATTCTGTCAGAGACTGCAAAAGATCTGGAAGAGCAATTGAATGGAAGATATAAGATGAACATTAACAAGAGTAAATCGAAGGTAATGGAATGCAATAACAGAAAATCAGGCTACGCTAAAGGAATTAGATTAGGTAATGAGACAATAAAAGTAGTAGATGAATTTTGTTATTTGGGTAGCAAGATAAATTCTGATGGCCGAAGTAAAGAAGATATAAAATGCAGAATGACTATGGGAAGAAAAGCGTTTCTGAAGAAGCGTAATTTGTTAACATCCAATATTAATTTAAATGTTAGGAAGTGCTTTCTGAAAGCATTTGTCTGGAGTGTAGCATTGTATGGGAGTGAAACGTGGACGATAAGGAGTTCAGATAAAAAATGATAGAAGCTTTTGAAATGTGGTGCTACAGACGAATGATGAAAATTAGATGGGTAGATCACATAACTAATGAGGAGGTGCTTAACCGAATTGGGGAGAAAAGGAGTTTCTGGCGTATCCTGACTAAGAGAAGGGATAGATTGGTAGGACACATTCTGAGACATCGAGGAAGTGTCAATTTAGCATTAGAAGAAAGTTTGTGGGGTAAAAATCGTAGAGGGAGACCGAGGGACGAATACATTAAGCAGATTCAAAAGGATGTAGGTTGCCGTACATATTCTCAGATGAAGAGGCTTGCAAAGGACAGGGTAGCGTGGAGAGCTGCATCAAACCAGTCTGCGGACTGAAGTCCACAACAACAACAACAACAATAATGTAGCCAACTTATTTACTTTAATGAGATAGTTACTTAATTGTAATAGTCACGCTGTCTTATTAAGTGGCTTTAGTAGTGTACTGAGTACGAAAATCTTTGTGTTAGGGTCTCTGTCGTTGGTAGCGTGTGTGCGCGCAGACAGTCTATACTCTAAGGCCTTGCAGAGCGGATGTGAGATGCCAGACGCAACAGCAGTTTCTGGTGGCCAGGCACTGTTTAATATTCATACGGGCGCAGTACAAATTAATCAAGAGGGGTTACGTAGAAAGAAGAGTGCTGTCGGGACTACTTTATTGCTAATAAAGCGTCGCCAAGAAGAGCCCGTTGCCCGCCATTTTTTGCCACGGATGTCTGCAACGCTACGGCATCTCATAAAAGTAAGTTGCAAACAGCTTTTTTTAACTTAGTGTAAAGGCAGGCAGTGCATAGGTGATGAACTACTGCAATAGCAAACCAGCTGAACTTTTAAACAATTTTCAACTGAGACATTGACCAAGTAGGATCACATCCTTTTAATTATTACGCGGTAGCTAAACACAATAATAAGTGCCAGTAAAAGAATCATGGCATTTTTTAACGGTTTAACTGAATGAACAATAATTTTCGATTTTTTTAGTGTCAAATTGTTTGTTTTACACAGAAAACAGAAATCATTCAGTAACGGTTTATTAATTTTTGATAGTTAATTTCACTTTGCTAAATTAAATCAAATAGCAGCATGTAATTACTGGCAAAATATCGGTTTAGTGTGTGAAAAATAATTTATCACGAATTTTCCAAGGAATCTTACCAATTGTGACTTTATCATCAGCCGTTCGAATGATTGACTAATGATTCATAAGTAATTGTGAATGAAAGTTAATTAATTATGCATAATATTCGGTGACACTTCTGTATTTAATAGGAAAGCAACTACCGGTGTCACACAAAAACCAATAGAGACGATCTTTAAAATATAATTTTCATATTGCGACTTTCGTAAGAATGAATGTAATTTACGAGGGGCGTTTGAAAAGTTCGTGCAAAGTCCGTGAGATGGCATCATCGGCGCGTATCGAGGTCGTAGTAACATCTTTGGAAAGAACGCACACTAAGTTCCAGCTATATTGCTCTATTTCTTTGTGTTTGGCATTCGTGTGAATCAAGGAAGTCGAGTGATTGTCAAAGAATGGACGTAAAATAATTTCGTGTGGTGATTAAACATTACTTCGTGAAAGGCAAAACGCCTCAGAATACTAAAGAGAAGCTTGATAAAGATTATGGTGACTCTACACCCTCGTTTAGAACAGTTTATAAGTGGTTTCAAAATTTTCGGTGTGGCCATATGGGCACAAATGACGGTAAACTTATATACAAAACTGAATATATCTCTTTTTTTAAGGTTTGATTCCATTTTCAGGATGGTGCTCACCGACCACACAATGATGAACACACCAGATTTAATGAGCAGCATTGGCCATTAGTGTTTTATTTATGAGCAACAGGTCGATTTCAATCACATAGTGATCATCTTCAGTGTATCCTTCAAACAAGCATTGTGAATGCACTGAATGTAACTGCGACTGTGTCGAAATAAGTTTCGGCAAACATAAAACTGCACAGGACGAAATTTTGCGAGAGACATTTTGTTATTGCTAGCATGTGAGGAATCGCGCTGCGAAGCCCGAGTGAGAGAATTTAGATTGATCCTGTATACTGTTTTTATTTTTTTATATTTTTTTATTTTATCAAAATTTAATGAGAGTCCGTTTGCTGAGTACCATTTAATAATTTTATGAAAAACATTATTTAGTATTACATCACTTAGTTATTGCTTTTTGGATGTGATTACAACACTTGTATCATTAGGAAATAGGCCTAACTTTGCATCTTTATGTAGAATGGCGAGTCATTAACGTACATCAGGAACAGTGAAGGACCTAAGACCGAACCCTGTGAGACCCCAATGTTTGTAGACCCCCATGAGGAATCTGCTGATGTTCTGACATTACATAAACCACTTATTTCAACATTCTGCATTATTTCAGTTAAGTATGAATTAAAGAATTTGTGAAGTGTTCCATTCAAACCGTAATGATTAAGATAATATCGAAAAATTCCATGATTTACATGATCAAGGCCTTGGGGAGATCACAAAAAATACCAATGGGTGATGTCCGGTTAGTCAGAGCATTTAATATTGGTTCTTCCAAATGTCACTCAAATGCATTACCACTGCCTACTTCGTTCGGTCTACTAGATGTGTCGGTGCTGAAACTTATAGCTGAAGGATGAAGGAATGGTTCAGTGAAAGCACCTCAGGCGCTAGCATTGTTAGGAGCGCATCAGGCAGATCGTTCCTTTGAATGGATTCATGGGATGGGGCAGTTATGTCGGAATAAAGAGCATTGCTGGAAAGCAAAATGAACGCGACTATGCGTCGCTACAAAATTATAAGTGCCGACCTAAGTGGTTTATTGTCATCGTCAACATTTATCTTTCTAACAGTATCATAAAATAAATGAAAGCCAATGTTTACAATAGTAGGGAAAAAAATTACGACAGCGCGGTTGGAAAAAGTGGAAGAAGGAACTATTAAGAAGTCTGGAGGCTGCTGTTGGTTTTATCGCATCTTTGTACTACTTTGGAAGACAACAAAGATAAAAAGAAGTAGGGGTTTGGCGGCTGAAGAAGCGGCGGCAGTTCATCTTGATACTGAATCTCGAGTAAGCTCCTCTCGGATCTTTCGCCGGGTACACTCGAGCGCAATAAGGAACTCGGGAGTTAAGGTCGGGCAAGCAAATACATGTGATATACGGGCGCGGGAGCGGGCGCGATTTATGAACACTGTGTGTGCCGAGGGCGCGCGGAAGGCAGTCGTTCGGATGGTAATTGAGTAAACGACTTTTTATTTCGAGAACTCCTCGGCCGTAAATTGCAGCTCAGTGGGGGCGCCGTTATGTAATCGAGAAACAAACAGAATGCTACTTAATTAAGAGGCTCTCCGTGGCGGTTAGTGCGCGTTATGAGTTTGTATTGCCCTATTTACTGAGCCCGCTGCGGAACGACCTCGATATATACTCGCTGCGAGAATACTTAATAAACGCCGCCGGATGAGGCAGTAATACGCGAGTTAAACATGTCGACTGGCGGGGGGCCTCGCAGAACGACGCTGCCCTCTGCTGCCAGCAAGCGATTGCTAAGCATTGCTTGGAAAGCTTTACACGTAGCGTAGGAAGCGGAAGGTGTACCACGAAGGGATTGCCGGAATGGGACGGAAGTCTGTATATACGATGTACACGTATTGACGGTCAAATGATTGGAATATTATAACAATTGGAATATTCATTACGAAGAATGAAACGAGTTCTGCACATCAGTAGCGCGTTGGCCTACCTTTGGCCCTTATGTAAGCGTTTAATGTTTGTCACGGTATCATTCGACCCGAACAGTTTAAAAAAATGTTTATTAATACATTTAACCCATCACTAAATGGGTCATATTATGATACAATTCTTTTCAAATATAATGTAACTCTATTATACACATAGTTATTGACTTATACTAGAGTGTTTGATTTGTTTCGTTGTTGTTTGTTTCGTGTTTGTTTTGCTGATGCTGGGGTTCTTATTTTGGAAGTCCTCTGTTTTTGTTTGGTGTTGCGTGTGTTGTTGTTGTTGTTGTGTGTGTGTGCGTGTGTGTGTGTGTGTGTGTGTGTGTGTGTGTGTGTGTGTGTGTGTGCATGTGTCCCTCCCCCCCCCCCCCCCACACCATCTGCAGTGTTTACAGGTGGGGCAGAAGATACAAACCTACTATTATGGCCAGTGTTCGCCGAACTAATTCCAGCGAACATGCCCCTGGCACTGAGCTGGCCCTTTTCACTGCAGCTTCTTGTATTATCTAAGTTAAACAATGTGGGTTTCCAGAGAAACCGTAAGCAGAACTGCAGTTACCAGGGATCGCGAAACTGTCCTGGACAACTTCGATAAGAAGAAATATACGAGTGGCGCTTTCTTAGACATCGAAAAATCGTACCATAAAGTGTAACGACGAAACATGGCTTTACCAAAATTACATTTTGCTAAGAAGGCTCTACGTCTGGACTGATGACCGTAACTCGTTCTTAAATGTGATAGTAGGAATAGGTGTGATAATTAATAAGAAAATAGGAATGCGAATAAGTTAGTACGAAACTTGTAAACGAATTATCGTAGCAAAGATAGATACCAAGCCAACACCGACAACAGTAATACAAGTTTATATGCCAACCACCTCTGCCGATGAAGAGCCCTTCAACAGTAGCAAATCAAGGATTTGGATGTCCTGATTCATGCTTGGTTATCGTTCCCCTAGATTCGCCACTGCTCTTTACAGCCTCTCAGTGTTTCTGTTAGTTTCTAGTCTAACGACAGCATCTTCCTGGTATCAGGGTGTAGGGTGTAGGATGAACCAACTTATAAATAGAATGCCGAGGCATCAGGACTTGACGACTTGATAAAACAACTGGCCCTGTACAACTATTGCAGTCAACACCAACAATAGTACAGCGATTGTCTTCACAAAACATAGGCCTGTAGTCACCGGCAGAACACAGATATTTGATCTACCAATCCCCTGATCCTCAGTACTCTGGGACTCCAAGTGGACAAAAAATTCCTGAATGCTCACCACACCCGCTAAAACAAAGAACGAGGAGTGGGTGGCACAAACAAACGTAGAAGCTGTTCGAAGAATATTTAATTTTTCTCGAAACTGCATGCTAATGTCTGTATCTTAATTTCCTTTGTCATAGAATAGCACTCTGTATTTATAAGATATTTTACTGGGTTTCAGACAAAGGTTGCAGTACAGGACAAGCATTACACCTTCTGTAAATATTAGTTATTCTACGTTCAATTTAATGAGCACATACGGAATCATAATAACGGTTCAAGTTGTTTTGGGTGGCCATGTAAGTAGTCCTGACAGTTGGGATACCAGTTACTTTGGAATAAGGTTGGGCATCTCGGAGATATTCTGAGTTGTGGCCACCTTTGTGCTTCAACGGCAAAGACTACCAGATCCACCGTTTAGTCCCTCAACCGTTTGGGGTAAAACCCAGTGGGGCCCTGGGCAAGTAAGGCTAGCAACCTGCTTCCCAGGTACTTCAATATGATGCTGGCACGAGAGCAAAATGCCTCGAAACTTTGGAAGTGACGGAGTCCCACCTCTAATTGACCGATCAGAGTCTCCTCGGATACGATTTGGCAAACGATCTGGGATGAGATGGGTAGCTATTAACATTAATGTGGATTACACTGCTAAGAAGGGAGGCTTCAAGTTAGATGGGGTTAGATGTTTTAGCTATTAGTGACATTAGGGTAAGGGGAAGGAAAGAGGACGAAGCCGGAGAATACAAGATCTACCTGTCAGGAATCAAAGCATGAAGAGCATAGTGGGGTGTAGGGTTTTACATCAGGAAAGCAATCGAACCCAATATAATTGCAAAAAGTATGTAAATGAACGACTGATATGGTTAGATTTGGCCATCTCCAGCAAGAAAATTAGGATTGTGTCTGTGTAATCGCCCTGCGAAACGACATAGCAAGATGAGATGGCCAGATATTACAGCGCACTTTTTGTTGCAGTTGTTAGAGTGAAGTGGTTGACTTCAACGCCAGGATAGGAAATTGAACAGATGGTTATGAAAAGGTTACGGGTAAGTTTGGGAGGATATGGAGGCCAACAGGAACGGAAAACAGATCTTGAATTGCTGTTCCAATATGGGCTTAGTTATCACAAACTCAGTTTTTAAGCATAAGGATATTCACCGGTATTCTTGGGACTTTGGAGGGAAGGGGGACGAGATCTGCCATTTACTATACAGTAACAGACCAGGAATTCAGGAAGGTATTCAACGACACACGTGCTTTCAGAGGGTTCATTGACGATACTGATCATTATTTAATCTGCTGTGAAATTGGTTTTGTTAAGCCAAAAATGCAGAAAGTCAGGTCCGTATGTAGAAGGATAAATGGAAAAGCTTCAGGACAAGGAAATTAGTCATAAATACATAACAATGATTTCAAAATGGTATCAGTTGAATGTAGTCATTCGCAGTAATTGGAAGAGGAATGGACAAGGTACAGGGACACACTACAAGAAGTGGCTGGAGAATGTCTTGGAACCGTAGTGTGTAAAGGCAGGAAGAAGCAGTCAAGGGAGCCTGTAAAAAGAAAGATAAGGCATTTCAAAAATGGATCCATACTAGAAATCAGGCAGACAGGGGAAGTTATGTTCAAGAAAGAAACAAAGCCAAACGGATAACTGCAGAATCCATGCCGAAATCGTGGCAAGGCTTTATAAGCTAGAACCTCTGGTTCAAGCTGCGGGAAAACCATTATCGAGTGTAATTAGCAGTCTTCGAAAGGGAGTGAGAAGGAAGTGTCGTACGATAACCAAGTTTCATCCCCCGTGACTGCCCGAGAAAGAACACCATCGCCTTCTTATGTAAATCTTCAGGTCGCACCTGATCAAGGTTATGAGTTTTATAGCCGAAATATTGTGCAGATTAGATAATGACATCCGGTTACCCATCATGTCATCGCCTTCTTCATTGCAGCGTGTCGAGAACTGAAGTGCACTGCCCATCCGATGTTTTCGTGTAGTTCAGTAACAATTTAGGGTACCCAACGTTTTCGAAGTTTCAGTTTTTCAGTAACAGTTTAATGAATTAGTGATCGTGAGATCTGCAGAACTTCCATAGCAAGGGCAGCTTACGCTAGTGCTTAATCTTCTCTTCAATTTTGATCACCAGTTCATCAGTAATCACAGACGAGCGTCCACTTCGTTCTTCATCGTGCACTTGATCACGTCCTTCATTGAACAGTCTGACCTATCTTCTAACCATTGAATCACTCATAGCATTTTGTGCGTAGACCTCGCAGATTTTCCGATGAATTTCCTTTGGTTTAACTTTCATTCCATTTAGAAAACGAATCACAGATCTGATACCACACGCAATGGTATTTTCAATTACGGCTGACATTATAAAGAAGGAGTACAAAGCACACGACGGAATCAGAGATCTGAAAATGGCGTATGCGTCTTCTCCTTGAGTCAGAGTTTCTGCCGCGCATGATCGGGACTGTGATCGTAGCGCTGCGGATAGAAACAGAAACGGAACTTTCTTTGTGGACGACCGTCGTATTTCAAAAATTAATGTATCTGGCATTTATGTATGGCGTGAACTTAACATGTAAGGTGAAAAATACAGGGTGGTCGGAAATTCCCGTTACGTACTTCTAGGACTTGTAGAGAGCAGTGAGCACTTAACATTTTGAATAGGAATTCATGTCCGGAAACATATCGTTTCCGTTCTACTACGGTTTCAATTCAACGTTTGTTTAGGGACAGAGAAATATCTCAGAGTTCCACAGGAACATGCATGGAGAGAGTGTTCCAGGACATGCTTCGGAGGTACAAAGTGTGTAAAGACGTTGGTGGTCGCCACATCGAGCCGCTGTTGTGATGCATCAGTACTCTGCGGGTGGTGCCGTAGATGCTGGGTTCTTGTTGTTGTCGACTAATGTAAACCGTAAGGGGGTAAAATGTAATGAAAACGCGCAAGTAATATTGAAATGATTCAGTATTCTTTTCAAATCGATTGCAACAATTGTATTGGGTCACGCCTAATTACATTCCTCAAGGAGGAGAGGATGAGATAATCATCTGAATTGAAACCGTCGTGGAACGGAAACGATAAGTTTCCGGACATGGGTTCCTATTCAAAATGTTATGTACTCACTACCCTCTACAAGTCCTAGCAGGTTCTAATGGGAATTTCCGACCACCCTGCATGCTGCCATCTCACGGCCTTATTGTGCTGCACTCACATCACTCTCCTCACTTCCAGCTGATACGTTACCATCATCACTTGAACCATAAATAAAATTCATATTCACGGAATGTATGAAAACGTATACCCAGCCGGGATTCCAACCTAGGTTTCCTGATTACTAGGCAGTTGCGCCGACCCCTACACCACTGGGGACACAGTAATCAGCACACCTGCACGGAATTACTCAAGTACGCCTCCCGTCAGATAAAAATTCGCAACTTTATCCTGCCCACTAGAATTCAAACTCGTAGTCGATTTGTATCAACTTCCATAAGAGTAAGGGACTACCCACTGCCTAGAAGGTTCTAATGTCCCGTCTTCGGCAAACTGTATAGGTTATACCATTCGGACATGTCCGACAGAACAGACGCCACACACACACACACACACACACACACACACACACACACACACATATATATATATATATATATATATATATATATATATATATATATATATATATGATGTTTCACTAAGTGTGTTTGCCTCTGTAACTTATAAAATAATAGGTGACAGGAAATTTTAAAGCTGTAGGTCAACACAAGAAATGTTACACTCTCTGCGGAGCTATGGACATAATTTATTGTATCATTTTCCAAACAGTTACAGCGCAAATATATAACTTTTTAAATGGAACAATAGTTTTTTCTATCGTGCATTGGATTCCTTGAAACTAGCTGCGTCCAAATCAATTTAAACTACATTCCTAACACTTTAGTTTGGGAGCTACAACCCTTCAATGTTTCAGGGGCAGATACCACAAACGCTGCGCATAATGCAATGCGCCTTCTAAATGTGATGCGGCCGAGTTGTAACGTCGCCGGTGTCACGGAGCGAGAAGCTTCCTCGATGCGCTGTTAGACTGCCGACTGTCACCGCACACGGCCGTGTACCCGATAGTTGGAACCATACAATCAACCGGGGCTCAATATACCACAGTTACTGACATCAGAATGTTTGTATAGTCTGTGGGACTTAACTACGGGGTCATCAGTCCCTAAACTCACGGCCGTGTAGACCGTGACTGGAGCGCCTTAGTCCCCTCGGCCACCGCGGCCGGCGCTGACATCAGATGACGATGGCATACACGAACAACGAATACCTTGACATGTTGTTGATGCTCGGCGAGTGCCGACACGATGCCACTGAAGCAGCCACGGCGTATGACGTGAGATATCCTAGACGAAGAGCCCCGGCAGCCATTACGTTCTTACGTGCCGAACAACGACTTCGGGAAACAGGCAGCTTGGTAATGCGCTGCAGTAACAGACGAAGACCTGCAAGAAGTGAGGAGACGGAGGTGTTTGTTTTAGCTGCACTACACCACGATCCTCATGTTAGCTTACGAGCCGTTGCTACAGTCGCTGGTGTCAGTCTCAGATCTGTGTGGCGTATAGTACACGGGCACAGGTTTCACCCGTACCGCCTGTCACTGACCCAGGAGCTGCATGGGAACGATTTCCGTGCAAGAGTGACATTATGTGAGTGGACCATGCGTAATTTCACGCTGTAGTCTTTACAAAGTGTTATGTTCTCTTATGAGTCCACATTCACAAATTATGGTGCAGTGAATCGCCATAACATGCACTACTGGGCCACAGACAATCCTCGGTGGGTACGACCTGTCGACCGTGAACGTAGGTGGTCTATTAACGTGTGGTGTGGAATCCTTGAGGATGAAATCATCGGTCCACACTACTTCCCAGTTACACTGACAGGTGAGTTATATCGCGCTTTTATAGCCGACGGTTTGGGTGGTCTCCTTGAACATGTGTGTCTACACACGAGAGTCCATATGTGGATGCAGCACGATGGTCACCTAGCCCATTCTGTGCGTGCTGTTGTGGAAGAACTAAACAACAGGTTTGCAGGAAGATGGTTGGGGCGCCATGGTCCTCATTCATGGCCCGCAAGGTCGCCCGATTTAACACCAGTAAATATATTTTTGTGGGGATATCTAAAGGATCGTGTTTATGTCACTGAGCCCACATCCCCAGATGATCTAAAACGGCGCATCGAGGACGCATGTCGCTCCGTCACACAGGCGATGTTACATCTCGTCCGCAGATCCTTTCTACGGCGTATTGCATTATGCATTGAGGAACATGGATACATATATGAACATCTCATGTAAATCAACTTCCCACCGCTATAACATCCGTCACCCACGACACAGCCATGTATTATGTACAGCGTGTGGTATCTGCATCTGAAACTTTGAAGGGTTGAAGCTCCCAAACTGACAGTGATAAGAATGTAGTTTAAATTGATTTGGACGCAGCTGGTTTCAACGAATCGAATGCACGTTGGAAAAAAAACTATTGTTCCATTTAAAAAATTATATCTTTGTGCTGTAACTCTGTGGAAAATGATAAAATAAACTATGTTCATAGCTCCGAAAAAAGTGTAACATTTCTTGTGTTGACCTACCACATTAAAATTTTCCGTCACCTATTATTTTATAAGTTACAGAGACAAAAGCACTTAGTGAAACACCCTGCATATATATATATATATATATATATATATATATATATATATATATATATATATATATATCAATCTTCGCCGCGGTGGAGTAGCCGAGCGGTCTAAAGCGTCTCGCTGCGGAGCTCGCTGTTGCTCGCCGTGGAGGTTCGAGTCCTCCCTGGGGCATGGGTGTGTGTGCTTGTCCTTAGGTTAGTTTACCTAGGTTTAAGTAGTTTGTAAGCTACGGACTGATGACTACGCAGTTTGGTCCGATAGATTTACAAACAGTTGAATATTAAAATCTTCAATTTCCGGATCATTGACCAAACATCTTTTTTCTCATAACCTGTCTCATTTAAAATCTATTCTACTTGATTATAACATACAAGACGTCGGCTACTGTCCAGTGATCTAGGATCTTTCCTGTATGATCATGTTCTGAGGAGAGCTGCTGTAGGCGATTTCGTGCTGTTATGGAAGGCATTTGAGGTCAGTTGTCCGCTGCCACAGGAGGTCATCTACGAATAGCGTCACGCAGTCGTAACGGATTCGTTTGTCAAACGTGCAACATTGATTTTTGCAGTTGCTTCAGGCAATGTTTTTATTATGATTCATAAATCTGGACAACAGATGACAAATCTAGCAGTTCAGCAGTCTTATGTTTGTGGGGTACTACACCATATTGCTAGACCATGAAATATGTTACCTCGATGAAATACAGACATTGGTTTTGCTATACTTCCTGACACTGAAATTTGAAGAGTCGGCACTATATTCAGCTTGAAACTCGTGTAAAAATGATGCACCACTCTGCTACGAAGACGCGAAACTTGGGTGACAGGGATAAAGCGGTGTTGGCGCTGGGGTTTGCCGAGACGCCCAGCGGGTCAGGAGGCGCGGCCTGTTGCGCTCGGCATTTGTCAGCAGCGGCGTGCCTGTCAGCGCCGCGGCCGATCGGCGGCGGCCGAGTGTTGGCGGAAGCAGCCGATTTGTCACGCGGGGCTTCCCCGGGGCCCGCCCGGCCCTGCTGTCTCCAGGGGCCGCTCAAGCCGGCCGCCGACCGCAGTCGTCCGACCGATGTCTTCGCTGAATGATTAATCTCCCGCCGTGACGTGCGCGGGCCAAGAATTCAGCCGGGAGCTGCGCGACGTATCAGTCACCCCGCCGATCCGAGGATTTTTCTTCTGCTGACAGCGAAACTGCGCATACATTCGAGACTGTGTTTCTCCTTGCAATGCCTTGACTTGGTGTTGGTATAACGTTCCACTGGGCGTGCGCGGCTGTTAAAAGTGACACGCTTCGAAATTTGCTGTAATTAATATCAAATAAATTCATTATCCAGAAACGGATGTAGTCTCTTGGCTGGGTTCATGTTTTGTGTTTATGTAGTGGAATCTATGTCCTCACACAAAAAGATATTACTACCTTAACGAAAAGCAGAACAAGAGAGTAAAATAAAGTTTATTGAAAGAATATGGAAATAATGTGGTATGTCTTTTAAGATAGGTAGCGTGGTGCAATCCTGCCCATTTGTTTCTTAAACTAAAAATGTTCAAATGTTTGTATAGCTTATGGGACTTAACTACAGGGTGATCAGTCCCTAAACTTACAAACTACTTATGAACTAACTAATACTAAGGACGGCACAAATATCCATGCCCAAGGGGGGATTCGAACCCCCGACCGTAGTGGCCGCGCAGACCGTGACTGGAGCGCCTCTGTCCCCTCGGCCACCGCGGCCGACCTTCTTAAACTGTTTCTGATAAACACTACATATCAATAATTGTAAATATAATAGTACTGAAACTTTTTGGCTTTTTATCTGTAAGGGATATTGAAATTGTAATTACGGCGTTTGATTCTCACAAGTCTTCTGAATCCATTCATGTAATTATATGTATGATCATGCCCTGATTTTATATGGATTTTTAGAATAATGTGTGTGGCTATATTGTATTTCGGTTGCAATCTGGGAATACCGCCTTCGCTCAGACAAGATCGCCGTTTCTCGTTTCCGAGCAGATTAGGAAAATCCTAACTACCTGTATTCCATTCACTAGGTCCAAACTGTTAGCCAGCCGGCTGGGGAACTCAACAGCCTGACAAAACCCGCCTTTCACGTGGAAACAATCAGCTTTCCTTGTTATCTATAATGTCACATGTATTTGATTTCCGTATAGAATATTGCTTCACTGGTTTATTCTCCTAAATATCCCCCGCACGTTGAGGCTAGTGTTTGATCCCTCTCGACCCTAAATACTCTCTTTCTGCTTGCTACGTCCGCCACAGGATACTTTCTTATAAGGTAGCAGAATTCCTTAATGGCCTCTATCTCCAATACTCATGTGTATATCTATTCTTATCTTCCTATTTCTGAATACTCTTGTCCTTTTGTAGTTTAGTTTCAATCCATGTACGAGGGTGATTCAGTAAGTAAGTCGCGATGTAGACACGGCAGTACTGCTTTACAAGCCTCAAAGTTGCTTTACTGACCCCACCTCTACATGTAAACACTCGTCCCATCGTTCGAGAAGGCTTTAACCTCCTGGAACTTGGAATTTTTGTGGCAGCCCTTGAGTTTTGTGAAGCTCTTGAGTTGTAAACTTTATTTGGTTCCTTAAGCTGATGCAACCACAAGACGGATGTGTCGTGGTGGTAGAGAAATACCACTACACAGCACTGGCGTCTCTATCTCAGTTTGCGACTTATTCAGTGGATCACGCTAGATTATTGTTCTGTTCTTTAGAGTATTCGTTGTATTAAACCGATTCTTTACTTTTTCTTCACATCCAATGAGAACTGCAATGTCAGCAGCGTATTTTATCAATCATATCCATCCATCCTCGATTTCTATCCGACTCTTCTTCTTTCATTTTCGTCATTGTCCCTTGATGTATATCTTGAATAGTATGCACAAAATACTACAACCCTATCTTACATTTATTTAAATCCGTGTACTTAGTTCTCGGTCTTACAGTCTTATTACTTCCTTGTGGTTCTTGTACCCATTGTATATTATCGGTCACAGCCAGATCTATTTTGGGAGACAACAAGTTGTACAAATAATATCGTTCATGCGAAACACAACTAGCTCTTTATTCACACGAAGTGATGGGTGCTATCGACAAAGGTTCGCAAATCGATTCAGTATTTCTTGATTTCCAGAAAGCTTTTGACACCGTACCTCACAAACGGCTTTTAATCAAATTGCGTGGCTATGGTATATCGCTCCAAATTTGCGATTGGATAGGGATTTCTTGTCAGAGAGGACACAGTTCGTAGTAATCGATGGTAAGGCATCGACTAAAACAGAGGTGATATCGGGCGTTCCACAGGGTAGTGTTATTGGTCCTCTGCTATTCCTTATTTACATAAACGATTTAGGGGAAAATCTAAGTAGCTCTCTTAGGTTGTTTGCAGATGACGCCGTCATTTACCGTCTAGTAAAATCATCTGAAGATCAAAACCAACTGCAGAACGATCTGAATAAGATATCAGTATGGTGTAAAAATTGGCAATTGGCTCTAAATAATGAGAAGTGTGAAGTCGTCCACATCACTACGAAAAGAAATCCGTTAAACTTTGTTTACAAGATAAATCAATCAAATGTGAAGGCCGTAAACTCCACAAAATATCTAGGAATTACTATTACTTCAGACATAAATTATAAAGAACACGTATCGTGAGAAAGGCGAACCACAGACTGCGTTTTGTAGGCAGAACCCTTAAAACATGCAACAGGACTACAAAAGAAACTGCATACACTACGCTTGTCCGACCATTTTTGGAGTATTGCAGCCCATTATGGGATCCTTATCAGGTGGGTTTGACGGAGGACATCGAAAGAGTCCAAAGAAGGGCAGCTCGTTTCGTATTGTCACGATACAGGGGAGACAGCGTTACGGAAATGATAAAGGATCTGGGATGGGAATCATTACAACAACGGTGCTTGTCGCTGCGGCGTGGGCTACTTGCGAAACTCCAATCGCCAACATTCTCCTCCGAATGCGAAAATATATTGTTGACTCCCACTTACATGGGTAGAAATGATAATCAGAATAAAATACGAGAAATCAGAGCTCGAACAGAGAGATTCAGGTGTTCTTTCTTCCCGCGCGCTATTCGAGAATGGAATGGGAGATAACTAGTATAATTGTGGTTCGATGAACCCTCTGCCAGGCACTTAAATGTGATTTGCAGAGTATCCCATACAGATGTAGATGCAGGATAGAAAAAGCAGACTTATTTTAAACGAGGAAGATGATCAAATCAGTACTGAGAGATGCCGCCATTTTTCGCTAGATCTGCAACTAAAGCACTCGGCATTGAATGAAAGAGGTTTCTGACATGCTGCTCGACTACATCAGATCATTCTGCTTCCACACAATGCCAGTTTAATACTTGTAGCAGTGGGTGGTGTATTCCACAGTGAAATCTGATTCCCCCACGAAGAAGCCTTGAACATCGCGTGCCACGTGGCCGCTAATTATCCTGTTGTAATGCGACCTTTGGCGTGGGCGTGGGCGTACAACATGCTTCAGCACTTCAAACAATGGCTGACAACTGGCAATTGTACCGGCAGCGCGCTGTAGGGGGCTGTGGGAGCTGAAAGCAACGCCAGCCCGACCCATAACACCGGCTGAGGGCCAACGTGGCCCTCCAAAGGCAGCCGTTCAACTGTCTCTCAGCGCAAAGTATCAAATCCGACCATCGCGGTGGTACAGGCAGGATTCGTCATAGAGATAATGTCGTTCTTTTCCGTTATACCTCTCCATCGATCATCTCACCAACGCCAGCGCAAATGCATGTGACGTTGACGCAGTCATATGTGTAGACGTGTAGTGCTTCAAAGAGGTGATGTGATTACAGATCGGCGTCACAGTTGGGTTGGTACATTCGACATCACCACAGATTTCTCCGAGTAGGCAAGTAGGAAGCTATAGGCTGAAGATAATTATTTATGGATTTTTCTGTGATGTTTTTGTGAATCTGGTTGTGTATTTGCCTTACGGCTTCATTTTGTATGTAAAATTGATCTATTATATGCTTCGATAATCTCAGTTGATGTTTGTGACCACTGCACACCATAATATCTCTGTAAATGCGATGTGGCATCTGCCCTACAGCAGCATCTTTGACCGCTGAGGCGGGCAGTGGACAGTAGGCAGTTGAACAGTCGAGTGGAGGCTAGGCTAGAGTATAGTCGTGTGGTGGCCACCGTGTGGTACGGTACTTATGAATGTATCCCGCCAGGGGGCGATGAAACTTTATTTGATGTATTATATTGGAAGAGGAATTTTGTATCAAGAGGACGAGAATATCTGTATGGCACGGTATTGTACAAACCCATTGTAATCACTCTTATCGACGACTCAACAAAGGTACGATTATTTAACAAAATAAGAATGATTACTAATTTCCTTATTTCAGCTCAACCTAGTTCTTCATTTTCCTGATTGCGGTAAATGTTTGTTAAGCTTAAGGGACATAACTGCGGAATCATCACTCCCTAAACTTTGAAACTACCGTATGATAAAGACGTCGAAACTACCGTATGATAAAGACGACACAAACATCCACGCCCGAGGGGACATTCGAACTCCCGACGGGAAACGGCCTCGTGCATCGTAGCATAGCGCCTCAATGCGCTCGGCCGCTCCGCCGCGGCCGTTGATCGTGGTATATTTCTATTTCTGTTACATGGTACGTGTCGAGTTTGACATTACTTTGAGTAAAGTAATCATTTCTTACGTGCCACTGAAACCTAATTTCCAGAAATAGAGCTCACAGAAGCAAGTATGAAATTACAGGTGGACTGACGCACAGTCGCAGTTCCAATTGTTTCAATGTTTTATGTTATTACAGGGCCTGATTAACTTAGTACGTTGCACATACAGGGTGTTACGAAAAGGTACGGCCAAACTTTCAGGAAACATTCCTCACACACAAAGAAAGAAAATATGTTATGTGTGTAAATTTCATTCCAACGTGATCATATTAAAAATTTTCACAATCAACATGTGTGGGCTGACGAGAACCACACGCAACTGTGCAATCACGTCATCAACACTGATTTTCTGTGAACGTTTGGGCAGGAATTGTTGGTGATGCCTTGATTGGGCCTCATGTTCTTCCACCTACGCTCACTGGAGCACGTTATCATGATTTCATGCGGGATACTCTACCTGTGCTGCTAGAACATGTGCCTTTACAAGTACGACACAATATGTGGTTTATGCACCATGGAGCTCCTGCACATTTCCTGATGTTCGTACGCTTCTCAGCAACAGATTCGGTGACCGAGGGATTGGTAGAGGCGGACCAATTCCATGGCCTCCACGCTCTCCTGACCTCAACCTTCTTTACTTTCATTTATGGGAGCATTTGAAAGCTCTTGTCTACGCAACCGCGGTACCAAATGTAGAGACTCTTCGTGCTCGTATTGTGGACGGCTGTGATACAATACGCCATTCTCCAGGGCTGCATCAGCGCATCAGGGATTCCATGCGACGGAGCGTGAATGCTTGTATCCTTGCTAACGGAGGACATTTTGAACATTTCTTGTAACAAAGTGTTTGAAATCGCGCTGGTACGTTCTGTTGCTGTGTGTTTCCATTCCATGATTAATGTGATTTGAAAAGAAGTAATAAAATGAGCTCTAACATGGAAAGTAAGCATTTCCGGGCACATGTCCACATAACATATTTTCTTTTTTTGTGTGAGGAATGTTTCCGGAAAGTTTGGTCGTACCTTTTTGTAACACCCTGTATAAGTTTAGAGAGACTGGTGATTCTACAGAGAGTTTACAGGGCTATATGTTTTCAATATTTGTTAGCAGACGGGAAGCAAAGAAATAATGCTGTTCCCCTTTATGCTAGATTTTTATAAGTTTAGTTTATTAAAGTCTCTCACCAGATTAATTTAGGCAGATTTAATTAAAGAGCAACTTTAAACAAGAAACTTTCACCTATGGACAAATATTCTTCCTCGGTATAAATCAATGTGCTCGAACGTCGCCCGCTGTCTTTTATGAGGTATAATGAAGCTGCCTTTGCAAAACAAACTACCACAGAGCAGTCCCATTGTTTCTACACGGCCATGTCTTTCCCCTTTACAAGGGGTTCACAGGTGGCGTCACTGGCTCCCGTGTTGTGCGCCTTCGTTGCAATGCTGCACGTTCTGCCACCGTAAACATGGTGGAAATTTAACCTGATTTGGTTTTTCGGACTGGGTGTTGCATTTTGGATGGCCAGCCCTGTACACTGAAGAGCCAAAGCAACTGGTACACCATGAAAGACGGATGTCTGCCGTGTTTCTTTTATTACAATAAATTCTGCATTCATGGTTGCAAAATACTAACACGAATTATTTACAGAAGAATGGAAAAACATGGTAGAAGCCGACGTAGGGGAAGATCAGTTTGGATTCAGGAGAGATGTAGGAATACGGGTGCCAATACTCATCTTACGACTTATCTTAGAAGATAGATTAAGGAAAGGCAAATCTACATTTCTAGCTTTTGTAGATTTGGAAAAATCTTTTTACAGTGTTGATTGATATAGTTATTTCAACTTACGAAAAAAGCAGGAATAAAATATAGAGAGTGAAATGTTCAACTTGTACAAAAACCAGATAGCAATTATTTTACTTGAAGGGCATGAAAGGGCTGCGGTGGTTGGGTCGTAGCCTTTCTCCAAAGTTATTCAATTTGTACATTGAGCAAGCTATAAAGGAAAGCAAGGAGAAATTTGGTGAAGGAATTACAGTTCAGGGTGAAGAAATAGAAACGTTGCGTTCTTCCGACGACATAGTAATTCTGTCAGAGACTGCAAAGGACCTGGAAGATCAGTTGAACGGGATGGACAGTGTGTTGAAAGTTGCGTATAACTTGAACATTAACATGAGCTAAACAAGGGTAATAGAAAGCAGTCTACGAAAATCAGGCGATGCTGATGGAATTTGATTAAGTAACGAAACCATAACGGAGGTAAATGAGTTTTGGTACTTGGGCAGCAAAATAACAAATGATGGTCGCAGTACAGAGGATATAAAATGCAGAATGGGAAGAAAAAATTGTTAACAACGGATATTAATTTACGCGTAACGAAGTCCTTTCTGAAGGCATTTGTGTGAAGTGTTGCCTTGTATGGGAGTGAAACTTGGTCGATAAACAGTGGAGACAGGAAAAGGCTTTTCAAATGTGGTGTTACAGAAGAATGCTGAAGATTAGGTGGATTGATCGTGTAACTAATGAGGAACTACTGAATTGGAGAGAAAAGAACTTCAGGCATACCTTGACTAAAAGGAGGGATCGATTGGTAGGATACAATCTTAGACGTCAAGGAATCGCGAATTTAGCATTGGAGGGAAGTGTTTGGAGTAAAAGCCGCAGAGGGAGACCAAGTATACAGATTCAAACGAATGTACGTTGCCGTTCTTATGAGGAGATGAAGAGGCTTGCTCAGGATAGAGTAGGGTGGAGAGCTGCATCAGACCAGTCTCCGGACTGAGAATTGCGACAACATTGCTGTCAGGGTGATCTTGAAATAGCCGCGGCGGAGCAACCGAACGCATTGAGGCGCTATGCAACGATGCGCGAGGCCGCTCCCCGTCGGAGGTTCGAGTCATCCCTTGGGCATGGATGTTTGTGCTGTCTTTAGTATAAGGTAGTTCATAAGTAGTTTGTCAGTTTAGGGATTGATTACCCCGCAGTTAAGTCCCATAAGGCTTACAAACATTTGAACATTTGATCCTGACATAAAAATATCACCCCTTCCGTCATTACTGAGGCTTAAAGACAAATAAGAAAGTTTAATTATTTCCATTGTGTATTTGCATGCCTTTTTTAAAATTAATTATATGTATTATGTTTGCCAAACTCAATGTTATGTTCGTGAGATATTATTTCTTTTGAATGGTTCTTCGCTATGTATGAGGTCGATTATGCTTGACATTCGAGTTGTCTGCTACTCTGCGATCATGCTCCAGCGATCCTGCTAGTATCACTGCTGTGAGGATAACGCTGGCTCCTGGAACTGCTGAGGTAAGACGTCTCCAGCGGTTAGAGCTTTCTCTGAGTGAACTTATTTTTTTCTCGTGGGAATTGCGTGGATGTAATTGCATATCACAGTAATGTGTCGAATAGCTTCTAAAATTCCATTTTTGGTGCTATAATGGTCAGATTTGTAAGAATGAAAACCATTTGGATTGTGCGTTGGGGCTTGTTTCAGTAATGTCCGGTTGGGAACTATGGAAATTTAATAGACTTCTTGTTCTAAAAACCCGTCTATACTATTATCTCGTTTTCATAAACGGTCGCAGTGATGATAAATTCGTTCAATTTTAAATTTGTGGTGGAACTTTCTTTGTCAGAAGTCGTGACCATGTGTATGCTTGGTAGTGTAATGTAACAAGATGAGCCTCTGTCTACTGTAGTATATGATACCTCTCTTTACTGAAGCCCAGGATACCCTTCTTTACTTGTAGTAAAGTTTACGATACCACCTTTCCCTGTAGTAAAGTTATCGATACCACCTTTATTCATTTCTACATTATAACAACTATATTGTTTATGTCACTAAGTATTTATCTCGTTTTATTTCCATAAATAAAATCCTATTAATTTCGTAGTAATTACTGCTTTCATGCCCATTACTAAATTCCTATATTTCCTTATATTCCCATTATTAAACCTCAATAATCTCGTAATACTCATTTACCTTTGTTCCCATTATTAAACCCAAGTAATTTCATAGTATTTATTTTTGTAGTATTTATTTCGTCTCATTTCCGTTATTAAACTTAGATAAATTTCGTAGTATTTTTGGCCTGACCAAATGTCAGCACAGATTGTAATTTAAAGCTGTTGTTACATCTAATTGTCATTGTATCTAATTTTCAATCATTACAGTTCATTGTAGCGAATTATTTAAAATCAACTCAACAATAAGAATCCTCATTATTATCATAAGACAAAACTATTTAATCATGTATTTGTTATTCTAGTTCCTTCATATTGAAAATTACAAAGACTTACTGTGTATAAAAGAATCCATTCGCATAATTACATTGTGATAATTAAGTAATACATCAAATTGTCAACGATTGTTAATAACGTAATAAATAGAAGTTATGCGCGGGTTTTGTAGCTCAGTGTATCTCAGTGTAAGTCAGTGTTAGATCAGCATCATCTGAGTGTCATCTTTGTACTTGATGCTATTGGAAATAAAGGTGGAATATAGCTGGAAGAAGATGTATCGTTTCAAATACCCCTTCACAAATTTAGCTTAACTTCGAGTTTGCTTTAACGAGAAATTTATAATTAAATGTGGTGATCACCCAGTTCAAATAGGGATCGTCATAGTAGACACAATCTTGTTCTAACCGTAATTGACCTTCAGGCTACTTGAATTTCAGTGTAATACCAGTAAAACTCGCGGTCTCCGCTCACCGAATATTATTTTGGATTATTTTAGCTTCTGAACTTATAAATTTTCTTTCTTGTTCAAGTAGGTTCTTCAAACAATCTGTAGTGTGTGTTATAGCGTGAGTCTCCTTGTATTTTCGTGGCTTTCAAATAGTTACCGTGGTATTTTATTTCTATGATTTTCAGGTTGTAGAATTCTTTATACTTAGTATGATTTTGTGATCATGTGGCTTTCAACAACTAGGTAAACTTTCCACTTACTTTCCGTCCGTGAAACCAACTGGAACCAGTCCCATTTGCCTGTAATTCATTCTGCAGTCGCAGTAATGAGTTACCAGGTCTTTCTTCCGTTGCGTGTGATGTGCATGGAGTCAGGGGAAAATTACGTGCTTTCTTTGTGCTAAGCGAAATCGGGTTTCAAAGTTATCTCGTCTAGTAACGTGTTTATTACTCGGCTTGTTAGTAAATGACTACAAAGGGTTTAACTGGGTCAGTCAACGTTTTGTTCAGTATTGTGCGCGAGTGCTCTTTCACTTCACTCCTATGACTACTAAAGAGCTATGACTGCCGCGTTACCCAACTTTTTAATGAATCCTCGACTACTACAATACTACCGTGCCTCTGCGTTCTAGAGGCCAAAGCTCTCAGACAAAGATTGCGTTACTCTTAAAAAATCCCTGACTAGGTCAACATGTCTACTACATCGATATAAACATCACTCCAATTACAGTATTAAAATTGACAGACAAAATTAACATCAAATAGATAATACAACCACATAAATAACTCTCAACAAATTACAGAGTAAAATTCAAAAATTTCAAATTTCAAATGTTTGTATAACTTATGGGACTTAACTACGGGGTCATCAGTCCCTAAACTTACAAACTACTTAAGAACTAACTAAGACTAAGGACGGCACAAATATCCATGCCCGATGGGGGATTCGAACCCCCCACCCTAGTGGCCTGGGAGACCGTGACTGGAGCGCCTCAGTCCCCTCGGCCACCGCGGCCGGCGAGTAAAATTCCCATGAGTATTTGCGTAATACATTTACCATTGCATTGGTGAGAAAGAAATTAAAAGAAGCATATGTTATTCACTGTATTGTCGTGTTACAAAGGCAATGTCCACAATGGAAGAACGATGAAGACGGCAAGGTACGTAGAAACTTTGAGCCCTTTCATGCAACACTCAACAGGGTGTCTGATTTCTTGTTAACGACAATACTCGCCCACACTTTGTCATATCGATAAACAGTTCCTGGCAGAAAAGGCGGTGGTCCAACTTCAACATCACCCGTACGCGCCAAATCTCAATCCTCCAGGCTTCTCCCAGTTCCCTGGAATCAAACTCGTTTTGAATGGAAAGAGATTTAACGATGTTCCTGACATTCAACGAAACGTGGCGAAGTTTTTGAACATTATCTCAAAGGAAGACTTCGTGCAAAGTTTCCAAGACATGTATCACAGAGCACAGCGGTGCAAAGTTCTGAGAGGTGACTGTTTCGAATGGCAGTAAGGAATGTAGCATTCCTCTTGTTAAACCACACATAAACAAATGTACGAAGCGTGATATACCCGGCTGTTAATGTTCATTTTTTTTTAAATTAATGCTTCCATTGGCAGGAATACCACAACAAGCGCTTTCTCGGAATCGAAATTAACTAACTGTTCCCTCTTTTAGTAAACTGGTTTGGATTTAAATAGTTTTAGACTCCACTACTTATATCCGTAATTTACTATATAAATTATATCCAGAGAAAACAAGCGCGTTGCCTAGCAAAACTCTAACATCCATCAAACAGTACATAAAACGGCGAGATCTCCATAATTAAAAGTTTCTGATTACATTACACGCTCCGGAATAATATCATGTAGTTCATAAACTTGAAAGTACTGCACTTAATATTACTGCATGTCAAATTCCTGTGGTAACAGTCCGATCGAGTGTTTACACGCGTTAGTTCGTTCAGTCAAAGATAATATTATTAAATAAATTAACGTACACACACGTAACTTTTTCTAGATTCTTCGAATATATTCAGCCACTTTTGAATGTAATGATATGAATGAAATGTTCCTAATATACAAGATAAGTTCGATCAAGTCCCAAAATGTAGTTTCTATAATTATCAGGTCAAATCCACGCCTAAACCAACACACAATCATTCGACTGATATTAAGTATCGACCGTAATGACTGATTTCGATACTGTTAGTACCAATCACAAAACTATTACGCGGTACTAAATCTTTCGTACAAAGTCCATTAATAAAGTATAGTAACGCGTATCACACACATTTCATCGATTTATTCGGCTAAAACATGAGACTGACCTTAACAATGCGGAATTTTGCTTTTTTATGACCCCACGGAACAAATAACTACGATCTTATTCGCCCTTCATGCTGGTACTCCCGTAATCACTTTGACCTACTGTTAAATGAATATTCACAGTAGTTTGAATTCTAACTTTCCCATTACGAAAGTTGACTACTGGTCCCTAAATAATTAAAAATATTAACTGAAATACAATCGAGGTGTTACAGGAAGGTGCAGTTAATTACATATTCACCTACGTTAATGTTACAGCACTATACATCGCACATTATTGTTAGAGGTGGTATAACAGGAAAAGGTCAGAGGTGATATCTTACGATTGTTAATGAGACGTTTACCTCCTGAATGCCATCTTTCGAGAGAGGAGCAGACGTCACCTCACATTCCGGAGTCACTAGATTTGATTGGTCAGAAGTTTTGACGAGAAGACCACCGAACTTTTTAGGCATGTCTTGACTTCCACGTATTTTCTTTTCAATGGCGAATACTCTGAACAAACGGAGGGAGTTGCCATGGGTAGCCCACTCTCCCCTGTAGTCGCAAATTTGTACATGGAGAATTTCGTAGAGGAAGCCCTGGCATCATCTGAATGGAAACCTACTTGCTTTTTCCGTTACGTGGACGACACTATCTTCATCTGCCCACATGGTATGGATAAACTCCTTTATTTCCTTACATATTTGAACTCCATACACCCCAACATCAAATTCACAATGGAGACTGAAACGGAGGGTAAATTGCAGTTCTTTGACGTCTTGGTCAAGAGAAGAGCTGATGGCACCCTGAGCCGGCCGCGGTGGGCGCGGGGACAGAGGCGCTTCAGTCACGGTCTGCACGGTCACTACGGTCGGGGGTTCGAATCCCCCCTCGGGCATGGATATTAGCGCCGTCCTTAGTATAAGGTAGTTCGTAAGTAGTTTGTAAGTTTAGGGACTCATGACCCCGTAGTTAAGTCCCATAAGCTTAACAAACATTTGAACATTTTTATGGCACCCTGGGTCATGGTGTGTATTGGAAGACAACGTACATGATCTGTATTTACACGCAGACAGCTGTCACCACCCTTCACAGAGGAATGGGGTACTTAAAACTCTAGTACATAGGGCGCGCACTATCTCCGACGCAGAGAGTCTACCCCAGGAATTGGAACACCTGAGAACTGTATTCCGAAAAAAATGGGTACTCAGAGTGGCAGATTCAGCGGGCTCTCCGCCCAACCACTACACCACAACCTGTGGAAACGGATGAAAACACGAGGGAGGATGTAGGCACTGCGTTCATTCCATATACCGATGCACTTTCGGGGAAGGTCGGCCGCATTTTGAAAAAACACCAGGATGGAACTGTATTTTGTCCGCCGAATAAAATTCGTGCACTGGTGTGGAGCGCTAAAGATGATCTCGGTTTGAGGAAGGACGGCGTGTACCAGATTCCGTGTCAGTGTGGCAAGTCATATATTGGACAGGCGATGCGTACCGTCGAGGATCGATGCGTTGAACACCAGACGCACACACGATTGATGTATCCGAGCAAGTCGGCGGTCGCTGAACATTGTTTGTCGGAGAATCACGCGATGGAGTATGAACGCACTAGGTTTCTGGTAAAGACGTCGAGATACTGGGACTGCGTCGTTATAGAGGCCATTGAAATTCGCACAAGTGACTACCTCATAAACCGTGACTGTGGCTATAGTCTTAACAAAGCTTGGGAACCAGCGATTAGGTTAATTAAGAGTAAATCTAGCAAACGTAACGTAGTGACGACCACGGCAGACAGAGCCCTCACATCGACCTCATCTCAAACGCCGTCGCAATCGATTCCCGGGGCACGGATCATGGAGGGGTCGCTCCGCGGGCCGAGGGTATTTAAATGGCCCGCTACCGGGCTAGAACCCATTTCCCTTCGAGCAGCCGTAGCTTGCGGATCTCCGTGCCGGCGCGTTTCCAGGAGCTCAGTCCGTCAGTTCACCTGATGATGGCGACATGTATGATCGCCGAAATATTGTGCCCGTTGGACACTATAGACCGGCAGTACACCTATGGATACTTTGATTATTCTTAGAACAGTTTCTCTGCATAGAAAATTTGCATTCCAAGTCACCTTTTTCATGATGCTGTGTCCACTGCAAAAGACGCTGTGAGAAGGCCACTTATAATGGTGGCCGCAACACTGGGAAACTGCACACATCTAAAGCCAGAAGCTCTGCACTGTTGTCCACTCATTGTCGTCACTTCAGCATCATTCGTGCCCACTGGACGCCCGAGTTCGCGCTGGTCGGGAGACGCCAGGCGACACCAGCAGGTTAGGCCGGGCGTCGCGGCGCCCGTGGTGACGTCACACTGCCCCCGCGGGGCGCCGACCAATCAATGGCCACAATGCTGTCAGCGCGGCGTCTACGCTGAACGGCGCGCGCGCCGGCTACACCTTCAGTTAACAGTGAGCTACTGGAAGATTACACACTAACTGCTTCAGGAAGAGAACTTAATTGCGGGAACAGAAACGAAAATGACCAAGTAGCAACAAAAGTCAACGTTAGGTTAGTTTCTTAGAAAGCTCATGTACGAGGGTTGGAACGTGAATAGTGCCAACTATTTATTCACAACCGATACAGAAGCGTTACATGTTTGCACCTGCTACTGTCCTTCAAAGTAGTCCCCAGCGTTATCTACAACCCGTTGCCAGCGACGTGGAAGCGGTAGTATACCGTTAGTAAAGCCTGTTCTGTTGATGGCGCGGATGGAGCGGTCTACTGCCTGTCTGGAGCACTTCTGAAGCGAATGCCACGAAGTGGTTCCGTCATCTTGGGAATCAAATCAAAGTCACATGATGGATGTTACAGTACTTCCGGGTCCCATCGACCGATAAGAGCAGCCACAGCTTGCGCTGTATGCGTCTGCGTACTGTCGTGAAAAATGATGGGAGGGTTGCGCAGATAGTGTTGCTGAATCTTTCACAAAGCTGGTCGCAGGTGATTCTCCAAAAACGAACAATAATACTGTTCATTGACGGTCTGCCGTGGAGGAACGTAATGTGTTAGGATTACACCATCGCAGTCGTACTCAAGAATTATCATTACTTTCACCATACTGGTGCCAAAAATGTTCAAATGTTTGTTAAGCTTAAGGGACTTAACTGCGGGGTCATCAGTCCCTAAGCTTACAAACTACTTATGAACTACCTTATAATAAAGACGAAACAAACATTCATGCCCGAAGGGGGATTCGAACTCCCAACCGTAGCGGCCGTGCAGGCTGTGACTGGCGCGCCGTAGACCGCTCGGCCACCGCGGCTCATACTGGTGTCCTGACTCCTCTTGAAGACCTTGACGGCACTGTCGTGCTGTAGGACCTCTGGTATAGTCAATCTTGATCCAACACCGTAGTTCCTGTTTCGAAAACATAGTGTCACCGTTGCGTTAGAGCGCTCACTCACAAGTGGCTGTGTTTCCCTCGATTGTGCGCACGCCGGTGACGTGGGACGGGCGAGTCCATTTGCTCGGAGGTAGGTAGGTACGTCAACAATGTGTGTTATCAGCGACAATAGTAAATTTCATTGCATAGTTTCTCCACACAGTGTTGGCACTATTTAAGTTCCAACCCTCGGTTGTACGATGTCTGGGTACGAAGTCTTTGCATAAAACGCTCTCAGTTTTCTGGATGCGTCGAATAAGGGTAAAAGTCTAGGCTGTAGACTGTATCATAGACAGTCTTTATCAGGCGTAAAACTAACTGCTGTTAACCGGATGCTTGCCCTTATTTAACCAGATGACGTCTTCTCATTGGCTGGCTTACGTCATAGTGGTAACGGCGCGTACATAGATGGCGCCCTCTAAAGATCTAGACTTTTCTAGCACACTCTATTCCCGTCGCTAGCAGCGCTATCTCTAGTAGAAGGCGGTAAACTGTGAGAATTTCTAGAAGTTTCCGCAGTAATCCTCTGTTCATTATCCTTCTACAGTGCCCGATTCCATGTATCGATGGGTGCATATCCTGAGTCTCTATTAATGTTATTTGCGCATAACCTGATATCAATCACCATGCCATCGCTCTGATGTAAGTTAGCAAATGAGAATGTTACATAAGCGGAAGCCTCTAGTTGACGGCAGTTAGTTTTACCCCTCACGACAAGTATGGAAGATATAGTTTTTGTTACTTTATTTTAGTTTCTATTTCCCTAATCTTGGCGGGCTATCAGTGTACGCAGGCGCTTTTCATCCAACAGAGAGAGAATAACAATAAACAGGAGTGCAAAAAAATAAACGTTGACGATAACAGAAGGTAAAATTTATTTTTTACCAGTATTGAAGAAATTATATATGTGTCGCCGTGTTCAAACGAGTTTTTCCATATTAACACGACGACAATGGAGAGAAAGCGGCTGCGGGTTCGGCGCCGACTATTCATAAAACACCTCACTGAGAAAACACCACATTCGCGAAGCTCTGACTAAAAACACTGAAGATGATTAGCAGTGGGGAAAGGGTGACAGTGATGAGTATGGTGGAAAAGTGGGGAGTTGAATATGGGGAGAGATGGGAAGAATCACAGGGCAGGCACTGATGACCAAGCTATTTAGCGCCATAAAACGTCAATCAATATCACCATTATTAGGCCAGATGAAAAGGACTGGATGGGGTAGTAAGTCCCTGGAAGCTAGGGGGGGGACAAAGAAAGGAGTGGAGGGCCAGATGATTGTTGGGGGAGAAAAGAAGTGATAGGAGGGTAGAAGGGGAGGGGCATATGGGGCCTCTGCATGGGAGAGGGAGGATAAAGGGGGATCCAAAAGTTGAGACGGAGGGCATGGCACTCCAGGAATTTGTAGGAAGATGGGGTGGAGTTTGTTAGTAGTTTTGAGCAGCCAGAGTGTGACCTTGACAATCGATTGTGATTTCAGTTGGCAGCACTGCATACTTGGCAGAGTGGAATATGTTTGTGGCTTGCTCTCTATCAATGTGGCTGCCGGAAACCTGGTGACCAAGATGGCTGCCCCTTCGTCATACTAAGGGCCAGCCTTTTCATCTCCTCATAAGAACGGCAACCCACATCCATTTGAATCTGCTTCTCTGGTCTCTTGGACTCCCTCTGCGATTTTTACCCCACACACTTCCCTCCAATGCTAAATTTAAAATTCCCCGATGTCTAAGAATGTGTCCTACCAAGCGATCCCATCTTTTAGTCAGGGTATGCCAAAAATTCCTTTTCTCACCAATTCTGTTCAGTACCTCTTCATTAGTGATGCGATCCACCCTCATAATCTTCAGCATTCTTCTGTAGCACCACATTTCAAAAGCTTCTATTCTCTTCCTGTCCGCACTGCATATCGTCCATGTTTCACTCCCGTACAAGGCAACACTCCACACAAATGACTTCAGAAAAGACTTCCTTACACTTAAATTAATATTCGATGTTAGGAAATTTCTCTTTTTCAAAAATGCTTTTCTTCCCATTGCCATTCTGCATATTATATCCTCTGTACTGCGAACATCGCATGTTATTTACTACCCAAGTAACAAAACTCATCTACCACCTTCATTGTTTCGTTACCTAATCTAATTCCTTCAGCATCGCCTGATTTTCTAAGACCGCATTCCATTATTTTTGTTTTGCTCTTGTTAATGTTCATTTTATACGCTCTCTTCAACACACTGTCCATTCCATTCAACTGCTCTTCCAGGTCCTTTGCTGTCTCTGACAGAATTACTATGTCATCAGCAAATTGCAATGTTTTTATTTCTTCCCCCTGAACTTTAATCCCCACTCCAAATTTTTCCTTGCTTTCCTTCACCGCCTGCTCGATGTACAAATTGAATAACATCGGAGAAAGGCTACAAGCCTGTCTTACTCCCTTCCCAACTGATGCTTCGAGAATATATAGCTGGAAATCAATTTGACAGTTCGGCGACGTTTGCAGCAGCTCAGAGACCATGGCTGCGGTACCCTTGACGCTGAATCACAGACAGGAGCGCCTGTGTGGTGTACACAACGACGAACCTGGCTGCACTAATGTCAAAACGTCATTTTTTTCGAATGAATCTAGGTTCTGTTTACAGAATCATGATGGTCGCATCCGTGTTTGGCGACATCGCGTTGAACAAACATTGGAAGCGTGTATTCGTCATCGCCACAGTGCCGTATCTCCCGGCGTGATTGTATGGGTCACGTTTTGTTCGCATCGGCGGCACTTTGAACTTATATTTTTTAAACCTACTGTATTAAACTGCTATGGTCATCTGCCCCTAGTGTTACAAACTGTTTAATCTAAATTACTCTATGAAAACGCAAACAATCGCGTACGAGGGAGGAACCTCCAGCGACAGCACAGTCCGATGCATGATGCCGTAGACCACTATAAATTAAATTCCGTCCGATTGGCCTCGAGAGGCCCATTTGATACTGACCGGCCGCCGTGTCATCCTCCGCCCGAAGGCGTCAACGGATGGGGTATGGAGGGTAGGGAGGGGGAGGTGGTTTGCGCCCCGCAGTCCCGGCCGACAGCTCAGTTTCCGCGACCGTAGGCACTGGTTCTTAATCAAGTAACTCCGCAGTTGGCCTCACAAGGGCTGAGTACACGCCTCTGGCAACAGCGCTCGATAGACCCGAATGGTGACCCATCCAAGAGCTTACCAAGCCCGATAGTGCTTATTCGCACAGACACTTGCCATTCTAATTTCTGAATCACCATCACATATAGTTAAAAGCAACAAAATTTTTGAAAGTCAATGCTACCTACAGACGTAAATGTCTCCCTCAGCTGTAATGCACCGATTACAAATTTAAGATATAACTTGCTCTATACCTAGCCTCTTGGAAAACTGGTTAACTGGTTTAGTTTTTATCATTTCATATTATAAACTACACAGCTTAGGATGGTAGCAACAAAAAACAAGGAAGTACAAAGTTACATTCTGATATACTAATATGAATTTTTATGTGCTTGCAAACCGACACTTACTGACCATTAAAATCGCAACACCAAAAAGAAATGCAGATGATAAACGGGTATTCTTTGGACAACTATATTATACTAGAACAAGCATGTGATTACTTTTTCACGCAATTTGAGTGCATAGATCCTGAGAAATCAGTACCCAGAACAATCATCTCTGGCCGTAATATCGGCCTTGATACGCCTGGGCATTGAGTCAAACAGAGCTTGGATGGCGTGTACAGCAGCTTCAACACGATACTCCAGTTCATCAAGAGTGGTGAATAGCGTACTGTGACGAGACAGTTGCTCGCCCACAATTGACCAGACGTTTTCAATTGGTGAGAGATCTGAATAATGTGCTGGCGAGGGCAGCAGTCGAACATTTTCCGTATCCAGAAAGGCCCGTACAGGATCTGCAACATGCAGTCGCGCATTATCCTGTCGAAATGTAGGGTTTAGCAGGCATCGAATGAAGGGTAGAGCCAGGAGTCGTAACACATCTGAAATGTAACGGCCGCTGTTAAAAGTGCCGCCGATGCGAACAAGACGTGACCCATACAATCACGCCGGGAGATACGGCACTGTGGCGATGACGAATACACGCTTCCAATGTTTGTTCAACGCGATGTCGCCAAACACGGATGCGACCATCATGATTCTGTAAACAGAACCTAGATTCATTCGAAAAAATGACGTTTTGACATTAGTGCAGCCAGGTTCGTCGTTGTGTACACCACACAGGCGCTCCTGTCTGTGATTCAGCGTCAAGGGTAACCGCAGCCATGGTCTCTGAGCTGCTGCAAACGTCGCCGAACTGTTCGTGCAGATGGTTGTTGTCTTGCGAACGTCCCCATCTGTTGATTCAGGGATCGAGACGTGGCTACATGATCCATTACAGCCATGGGGATATGATGCATCCATCTCGACTGCTAATGATACGAGGCCGTTGCGATCGAACACGGCGTTGCGTATTGCCCTCCTGAAACCACAGATTCCATTTTCTGCTAACAGTGATTGGATCGCGACCAACGCGAGCAGCAATGTCGCGATACGATAAACCACAATCGCGATAGCCTACAACCCGACCTTTATCAAGGTCGAAAACGTGATGGTACACATTTCTCCTCCTTGCACGAGGCATTACAACAATGTTTCCGCAGGCAACGCTGCTCAACTGCTGTTTGTGTATGAGAAATCGGTTGGAAAGTTGCCTTATGGAAGCACGTTGTAGGTGTTGCCATAGGTGCCAACCTTGTGTGACTGCTCTCAAAAGCTAATCATTTGCATATCACAGCATATTCTTCTTGCCGCATAAATTTCTAGTCTGTAGCAATTTTCGTGGTGTAGCAATTTTAATGGCCAGGAGTGTCTTAAACCCAACTGCTCTGGTCATCATTCCCTAGACTTACAAACTATTCACTCTAACTTACACTAAAGACAAAACACGCACACATACACACACACACACACACACACACACACACACACACACACACACACACACGTACACACACACATACACACACACTTGGCCAAGTAGAAGGACGACACGAAGCTCCGACGGGAATGGCCACCGAGTCCTTTACATGCGGCCACTGCGCGCGGCATACAATATGGCCAGTGTTGCCATGGCAACTTCATTTTACGTCCTTCCTGGGTGTGACACCTCCTACCACAAAGCAGGAAATCTTCAAACAGCTTCCAAATTTAGTGGCAAAAATACAGATACCCGCTCAACGTGCAGGTGACTGGCATATGACTGAGATGACAGGACATCTCCTCTAGGAATTCCAATGACTGACCTGCTCTGCCCTGTCTTTTAATCTGAGACGAGAAGATGGGAAGGTGTGTTAACTCTCATCACAGGGGCTGCTAAGTGTGATTTCTCAACTGTATCACCAATATCCATGATAACCGAGTCTATCCAATATTGCAGCCTGAAATCTTCTTTTCTCAACAGCACTTGCCATTATATGCCAAGGATTGTTTGCTTTCTAAAAGGAAACTTTATTGTTTTTGTCTAATCACTGGTGATATTTTGTATTAATGGTATCAAAATATGGCAAGATATTGTATTTGGTGATAATGTCTAACTTACATATTTTTGTACATGTAGGTATGTGATTCCATCCTACCTACGTAATGACAGGTATTGTTAGTCGCCCTAATGATGTGTCATTTTGTGTGGACCGCTTTCTCTAGTTCAGTTTGGGAGCGCAACAAGTAGTCATAGAGAAAAACAGAATTTTGTATTATTATGTTACTTTGGATGAGCTATCGTCAATAATCGTATAAGTACATTTATTTTTCCTGAAGATCGTAAACCCATGTTCCCGACTGCCATTCCTAATATTTACTTTTATGAAGTAAATGTCGTTTGTGGGGCTGCGTGTTATTTAATTTGTGGTGGAGTTTGCCTCTGTAAATGCTTATGTTTCGAGCATGCCGTTACCTATTCTGTAGATTCAAAAAACAGTTTGTAAATCTATCGAAACAAACTGCGTGGTCATCAGTCCATAGCTTACAAAATAATAGAACCTAGGTAAACTAACCGAAGGACAACACACACACACACCTTAGGTTAGTTTACCTAGGTTTAAGTAGTTTGTAATGTACGGACTGATGACTACGCAGTTTGGTCGGATAGATTTGCAAACATTTTTCTTTGTTAAGTGCGGATGCTGTCAGGTACTCGTCCAGTTATACAAGGTGCGTCTGAAACGATCAGTGAATGGTCTCAGGAAATACAGGAAACAAGAGTCGCATCTTTCCCACCGCGTAGGGGCGTTTATTGCCATGTCCCTCGATGTATATGCACAGGCACCTCATCCTCGCCCGCGCAGTTTGTAAAGCACGGAAACATTCACTGGTCTCTTCAGATACACATTGCATCATCACTGGCGCACTTAACAAGCCGTTTCCACTTCATAGGAGAACTTCATTTTTTTCTTGTTATCCATAGTTATTAAGTTTAATGGGAAACCTAAGCATGGAATACGACTCTTGAAAACGTGCGAGAGAATCTATATCTGCCGCGTGGTCTGAGGTCCCATGTCACGGACTGGGCGGTTGATGCCTTTAGAGGAGAGAGTCCTTGCTTGGTCCAGTATGACTCTGTTGTCCATAGCATAACGTTCCGTTAATTTGAGTGTTTTGTCTGTCTAGGACACGATGCCGTCAGTAGTTTTGTCCCTTACGTGTACAAACTTTTAAAGATTTGATACCAAAGTCGTTCTACCAATACATTCATGGTATGGTTGAATAGTGAGGAAAATCTTCGGGCATTTGTTCTCTATTTTTAACAGCAATCAAGACACATCAGCGGGAAAGCGAAAGAAAACGGACACCTGTGTTTGTCGACGTCATAAAAAATAAGAAAGTTGGAGGTACGCTGGAATATTCTGTACAAAGGAAAAAGACACGGACCTGTATCTAAACGCTAAAAGCTGTGATCGTCAAGCTCGATAGAAATCGGTGCTCACCTACTTCGAAACAGATCACAAAGTGTATGTGACAGGCAGAGTCTGTGCGCCGAATGGGAGCATCTGCGGGAAAACTTTCGCAGAAACGGCTAGAGAGATATAAAAGATTATACGGTTTCTGCAGCTGAACAGGAAGTGGGAGAAGAAGACACTGCAGGGGCAGAGGCAAGGCGCCTGGCGCTTCTTTCCGTACGCTGGGCCACCTACGGCTAAGAAAACGGAGACAAATAATCAAAACTATATTCCGCTCATCGCTTAAAATTAACATCATGAGTCACTCACTGAAAGAAAGGTTTGAACACCTAGTGTCTACAGCATCAGTTTCGACCGTGATACCAGTATGTCGGTTAGGCGTAGCGATGCATTTCGCAGTGCTGTTCAGAAAACCTAAGAAGCCTATATCTCGTCCAAACGGACAATGGCTAGCACGTGTTTTATTTGAAACTGACGTAGTACTGTGCTAAACTCACGGATGGTGTGTCTTGATGAGGCGGTAAAATTCGCGTGAAACTTTTGATCCATCGGAGCGAAATGCACATGATATTAAAGATAAACGTGAAGCAATGAATTAAAATTTGTCGTGCGGCTGGGAATCGAAACCGGACCTCCATGCTTACTAGGCAGACGTACCTCTAACGACTAAGGCGGCACGAAATAGTCTATGTACGACTTCGAAATGTTCAAAATGTTCAAATGTTTGTAGAGCTTATGGGACTTAACTATGGCGTCATCAGCCCCTAGCTTACAAACTACTTATGAACTAGCTACTACTAAGGACGGCACAAATATCCAATCCCGAGGGGGGATTCGAACCCCCGACGGTAGTGGCCGTGCAGACCGTGACTGACGCGCCGCAGAACGCTCGGCCACCGCGGCCGGCTGTACGACTTCCCTCCACATCCCAAATTTAATTCTGCTTCTGTGTTCCAAACATAATTGTCACTACTGCCAAGGCTCTACATGCAGCGGAATAGCACCTTGGCAATGGAACATTCCTGCTAAGATGATATAAATATCAATTTAAATACAGATTGACAGTAGTGACAATTATCTTTAGATCACAGAAGCAGAATTAAAATTTGTGACCTGGAGGAAAGTCGTACATAGACTAATCTGTAGCGCTAAAAATGTTCAAATGTTTGTTAAGCTTATTGGACTTAACTATGGGGTCATCAGTCCCTAAACTTACAAACTACCTTATACTAAGGACGGCACAAATATGCATGCCCGAGGGGGGATTCGAACCCCCGATCGTAGTGGCCGTGCAGACCGTGACTGAAGCGCCTCAGTCTCCTCGGCCACCGCGGCCGGCAATCTGTAGCGCATTTGTCGTTTGAGGTACGGTGGTCTAATGGTGCCGGGCGCCGTGGCTCAGCACGCCCGGTCAGGGGGCTGAACGCTCTCTGTAATAAAAAACGCTGACGCAACAAACACGTAGAACCAAAATGAACAGACACGATCAGCGTCCGCACGTACAAGAACTGACCATACAGCAAAAAAAAAAAAAAAAAAAAAAAAAAAAAAAAAAAAAAAAAAAAAAAAAAAAAAAAAAAATCCGTAAGACGTCTGCGTAGTAAGCATGGAGGCGTGGAATCGATTCCCGGGCGCACCACAAATTTTAATTCATTGCTTTACGTTTATCTTTAATGTCTTTGACATATTAGGGACTAAAAACCGTCTCAGGGTTTCTCAATCTACATTTAAATTGATATTGCACATGAAATTGATACTTCAACTTAACACAGCGGGAAGGAAACATTTCAAAATGTTGCTGTAGAACTATTCCTTGACTCCATCTTTGAATGATGCAGTTCCAAGAGGCGTCGTATCGAAATATGTCAAGAAACGTCTTACCTCCTGCACTAAACATATGGCGTATTGGACAGGGAGGAAAAATGAAAAAATGGAAGAAAATAGTGTTCATAGAGATGAGTACTGGCAATCGTTCTTTCCGTGTTCCATATGACAACGAAACGGTAAGTGTAATGGCAGGATGTGTTCCCTCTATCATACAGTGCGCGGTGGCTGGTGCAGCGCAGACGTATGTGGTGGATGGCAGTCGTTTTATCTCGAGAAGTAGTGTTTTAAGGAGACGTATGGCGGTATATTTCAGCGCGGCGGCTGTACACCTGTAATTTCCTCGCGGTGACGGACGGCGGGCGTTTCGGCGGCGGCTGCCGCGGCATCGTCAGGAGTGGCTGTTAGGCCAGTAGACGGATGCCGCCGCACATCATAGTGGCCGCGCCGCCGCCGGACACACGCGTTTATCGCGACGCCAGGCTGAGGCTACTGCTCCACTACCACCAGCTGTCTCCCCGTCCAATGTACTGGCGGCACCGAATTTTTATTCGAAACAGCATGTCTCTAAAAAGAAAAGGTAACACAAAACCGCCCTAAAATAATCACTGCATGTGCCAATATAACCATTGTAGTAAGTGGCTTGTTGTGCATTATGCCTATGCATCTTAAAGAACTACAATTGTGATAGTAGCAAAAGCATATAAAATTCTTGAATATGTCTGTAAATCGATTTTATTTCCTATAACTTGACAGGTTTCGGGACAGCTGTTAAGGCTAGTTTACACGACGAGACTAGGTTTCATGAAACTGCTCCGGCCGCGGTGGTCGAGGAGACTGAGGCGCTTCAGTCACGGTCTGCACGGCCACTACGGTCGGGGGTTCGAGTCCCCCCTCGGGCATGGATATTTGTGCCGTATTTAGTATAAGGTAGTTCATAAGTAGTTTGTAAGTTTAGGGTCTGATGACCCCGTAGTTAAGTCCCATAAGCTTAACAAACATTTGAATATTTTTTTTCATGAAACTGCGCTACTGGCCAGTGCGCATGCGCGGCAGGCGTAGGCGCAACTAGTTCGCGAAACTAAATAGTTTCGGCACCTTCCAACTTTGGAGAATCTGATTGCGCGTGTTTTAGGTTAGCTTATTACCAATACAGAACAAAATGTAATATACAGGGGGGAACGGAAGAAATAATTCGGTTTGTGAACATATATGCGTTGCGTAGGTGTTTGTGCGATTTTAACGGCGTGTTAGTGCTCTTCTAGCAATTATTTGTGAAATTATATATTGATGGGTTGACGATTAGTGAATTGCAGTCTAAAATACATCCAATTCGAAGTACCTATACAAACGAAGTATGGCAATTGTGGATTTTGGAACACGGTACATGTACTGCAGAGACGAATATCTACTTGACAAGAAACGTAATGCAATTTGTACTTTCAGTTCTGGTAACAATTCTTCACGCATAACGGTAACTTGTTTGTTTATTGCGTTACTAACTCTGTTTAAAAGGAACGTAAACTGCTCTTGTGACATTCTAAGTTGATTAAAATAGCTTCTAGGGTCTTCAATCACAATTTCTTTCAGCAAGGTCGCTGAGCAACGGAGCTGGCGTCTGTTTTTTTAATCCATTCACGATCCCAAACACGTTTCTCATTCTTTTTATGTTTAGTCTTATGCAGCGACTTCACACAGACAAGCAATAGATTCGCCACAACTCTTACAGCTACCAAAACTACGGCACTCACAAAACAACGAAACAGTAGTGTATAGTATTGCCGCCGTGTCTACAGACATACACGAAACCAGTTGCGCGCAATTCATTTCATGCAACGAGTTTCGCAACCTGGTGTCGACGTGTAGACTAGCCTTTATGATGTGGGCCGGCCGGCCTAACCCGCCAGCGAGCGCCACTCCTGACGATGCCGCAAGAGCTGCCGTGACCGTATGACAACTTGCCAAATTTGTAATATTCTTGAACATCCGTTTGCAGATCGCTTTTATTTTCTAGACTTTTCGGGACAGCTGCCTATCCTCAGATCTGTTAACAAATGTTACAATTGATTGTAACCTACCATTTACAACGTATAATATCCAAAAAGTTAATGGAAACAAGTTATGAAGATTATACCGATTCTATGAAGTTACAGAGTAACCTATTGCGTGATGAAAGATTAAACCGGTCCTATATCATTTCCTTTCCTCCTCCACGTTCCCATGGATGACGCACAACAGTTTGCGTTTGTACCGCAATGACAGTGTACGCGAGGGTTGTAGTAACTCCCCAATGCACTGCGTGAAGAGTAGAAACTCTAAAACTTCACCAACCTGACGTCTTCTATAGATGTCCCCACGCAGATGATGGCACCAAGGTCGGAGTTCTTGAAGAAGCTGAAATTATTAAACTATTGTCGAGAACGTATCTAAGTACGGAATAAAACTGAGGTACTACGTACTTCGTACAGCTAATTTATTTAAAGAAAGCTGAAAACCAGAAAACCGCATAATAACATCCACTTGACGCACAGTGTCTTAACTGAAAGTAAATATAAAGTCATTTCCCTTGTTCTAGGATGGTTAAACAATCTTTTATAACCGCCTACGTATACGACGTGTTATTCCTCCGAGTGCGTGCTCTGAACTCCCATGTTAATCTTCCGAGTGCGTTTACTGAAGTGTGGCAGCTCGATGCAAGGCTGCCTTCGCTCCATAGTATGGCGCATAAAGATGGCCGCCGTGCATCGTCCGTCTTATATTGTTTTGTTTATAAGCATTAGCGATAGTTAATATGTTTTACCTACTCAGTGCATAGCTTAGCTTTGAGGGGATTTTGTGGTGTCGCACAAGTACAAAGTGCGCGCCACTTACTTTCGCCGCGCGCCGCCATGCACGCACGGCGCGGCGTTCTCACGACGACAGCCACGAGCGCCCTCTGCGACAACGCCGCTCGTGGCCACGACTGAAGGACATCGGCCACTCCAGACTGAGATAGCAACCAGTTAGGACCTTCGTAATCAGATAGGCACCAGTGAAGACTTTGCTATCGTACAGGCACTAGGCAGGCCTCTAACAACTATGTATCAACATTCTGCAGTACTGTGTAAAAGTTAAGTATTGTTTCATTCTGTGCAATATATATCTCTTTCTAATTTACTCGAGTGTTTATAGTTTCTGGCTGCTCCCCTCCGTACCTGCACCAGCGTGTCGGTCTCATTCCATTCGGCCACCGACACCTACGACGAGGCTGGGACACAACAGCGGCGACGAAGTTGGGACACAAAAGTGGCGACGAGGAGTGATAGAACCTTGGACCAGCCCGCTTGCAGCAGCCAGACAGCAGCAGTCGGAGCACGCAAAAATTGCTCCCGCCCACCCACCCTTATTATAAGATTTTTGGGGGAACATATTCTGTTACGTATTTTGTGGACTTTTTTGTTGCAGAACGTCCTCATTTATCTTGCATTTGTGTTTTGTTATAAGTTACTTGTATGCACGGCGCCTAATCGGTCAGCATGGCCACTACCACGAACCCAAACTTAATGGAAATTATTCAGTTACAGACGGCGCAAATAACACAACTTCTCCAGGCTGTGGCCCAGCTCACAGCGCAAGCAGCTAACCAACAACAACAGCCGCCGCTTCAGCAGCCCACACCAGCCGCCGTACCGCTCCCTACGTTCCGCCAGTACAACGAACGTGAGGAAGAATGGAGCGACTACTTCGCACAGTTTCAAGAACTCGTCGCGGCTCATCAAATTACAGATCAGAGAGTGAAGAACCTTTTCTTATCGATTGTGGGCCCCCAGACCTTCGTACTATTGCAGAAACTATTCCCTCACGCATCTCCTCGTGATGTAGACTTTGAACAAATTGTAGATGCACTGAATGCTCATTATGAGAGAAAAGTTCTTGTAGCCGCTGCACGATACCGATTTTTCAGACTTAAAAAATTACCGCAGCAGTCACACCAAGAATGGATCACGGGCTTAACCCGCCAATGTAAATTTATTTGCTCTTGTGGACTTTCGTATAGTGACGTGATGTTGAGGGATGCGATTACGCAGAAAATTCAGGACCCCAGAATTAGAGCAGCAATTCTGAAACAGTCTGACCCCTCCTTAGACAGTGTACTGCAGCTTATAGAAGCGCATGATACTTTTGACTTAGCTGATGTAGAAATGCAAAGCCATAGTGTAAATTCAGTGCGCCACAACGGACGCTTTCCTAGCCGTAGTTCTCAGTATAGCACTAGTGATTCTTACAATAGTACAGGCCGTGCTGAACAGACAGTGAACAGTAGCCAGTGTAAAAGTGCGACGCAAAGGTCGCCCCGTCGTGTTAGAAACAGTAATTTGAATAACGGGCGCCAACGCTCATTTCAGAAAAATGTACGTAAATCTTGCCCCCAGTGTGTGTCTCGCCACAAGCGTGCTCATTGCCCTAGTCGCAACGCAACCTGTTATCAATGTGGCAAATTGGGACATGTGCAGTCTGTGTGTATGCAAATTAAAAACTCAAAGAACAGTAACGTTAGAAACAGTGCTTCGCAGAGTGCGAGAACAGTTCATTCTGTAAATGTTATACGGGCTGTGGAATTGAACACTGCTTTCCTTGGATCTCAATTGCAAGAAAGTAGTTCTGCGCCTATGGCAAATCTATATAGTGCACCACGTAGCAAGCGCCGACGAGCGCGTAAAACAGTGCAACGGAAAAGGGTTCGGGACAAGCAAAATGACTATGAACAGTGCATTCCTGTAGTGAAAATAGTGCCTTCTGCAACTGCTCCTTGTAATAGTGCCCAGTACTGTGTAGCTAGTGACAGTAGACACCAAGTAGCTACTCAAAAGTGTAGTGCAGTAGTTAGTACATCTGGAGTAGCTTCGCATTGCGCGGACGCCGATCCGGCGGTAGTGTCATCTAGTGACAGTGTGGTTAATCCGCTGCGTGCCGAGTCTGCGCCGCTTACTTCACTACGCGGCCCGCGCAGACGCAGCAAACAAACCGTAGCAGACGTTGCCCACATTCGCGCACCTGTCGAGCGCCGCAAGCAAAAACTGTTTGTGACTCTCTTCATAGAAAATAAGACGGTGCAATTTCAGCTTGATACTGGTTCCGCTGTCACACTAATGAATAAAGAAACTTATGAACTACTGGGTTCGCCAAAATTGTCGCCGTCACAGCAAGTGTTAACAGCGTACACAGGACAAACTATTCCCATGCTAGGAACGTGTAGCCTGCCTGCCTCTTTTCAAGGTGTAACGAAAACAGTTGCTTTTGTAGTTCTTCAGGCCAAATCGACACAGAACATTTTTGGACTAGATGCTTTTGACTTGTTTGGTTTATCAATTCAAAGAGATGTGCTTCAAATTTCGTCAATAGTGCCTCAGGATAAAATCAATGCATTCTGTGACAAATACAGTGACTTGTTTTCGCCGGAACTAGGTTGTGCAAAAGACTTCGTGGCACATGTGACTTTAAAAGAATCTGCAGTTCCAAAATTTCGTAAAGCTAGACCAGTGCCTATCGCATTGCGTGATACAGTTGCCGAAGAACTTAAACGTTGGCAAGATAGTGGGGTGATTTCTCCTGTTTCTGCGAGTCAGTGGGCCTCGCCTATAGTAATTATACCCAAGCCGTCAGGAAAACTTCGTCTCTGTGCGGACTTTAAATCAACAGTGAACAGTCAAACAATTGTCGACACTTATCCCCTGCCCAGACCTGAGGAACTGTTGGACAAATTAGGACAGTCTCGTTTCTTTTCTAAGATTGATTTAGCAGAGGCATACTTACAGTTTCCACTTGATGACGAGTCAAAAAAGTTTTTCGTCATTAATACTCACATGGGCCTTTTTCAATTTCAACGCCTACCATTTGGCAGTTCTTCCGCTCCCGCTATTTTTCAGCGTTTTTTTGGAACAGCTGACAGTTTCCGTACCGTGTTGTTCGAACTATTTAGATGACATTGTGGTGTCCGGACGTACAGTTGAAGAACATTTAGCAAACCTGGAGTGCCTTTTCAAAGTGTTGACTGCAGCAGGTCTACGTTGCAATAAAGCAAAGTGTTCGTTTTTTCAAACTGAAATAGAGTACCTAGGCCATGTGATTAATGCCCAAGGAATCCATCCCTTACAGTCACATCTTCGAGCAATCAAAGACTTGCCTCCTCCTAAGAATGTGCACGAATTGCAAGCAGTAATGGGGAAGCTGAACTATTATTTCAGATTTATTCCCAATGCCTCTCAGATTGCAGCTCCACTGCATCACTTACGTAGGAAGAATGTACCTTTTGTATGGTATAAAGATTATCAGGTTGCCTTTGACAAATTAAAGTCTGCACTACTCAGTGATGCATGTTTGATTCCCTTTGACCCACAGAAGCCTGTAGTGTTAGCAGTTGACGCCTCGTCGTATGGTCTGGGCGCTGTAATCTCACATCGTATTGGATGTCACGATCGTCCTATTGCCTTTGCATCCAAGCTACTGACGCCAACGCAACAGAATTACAGTCAGATAGAAAAGGAGGCCTTAGCAATCATTTACGGCGTCACAAAGTTTCATCATTATCTCCATGGCAGAAAATTCTATTTGTTGACAGACCACAAGCCTCTCACGTCGTTGTTCTCACCCACAAAGCCAATTCCGCCACGTACGGCACAAAAGCTTCAGAGATGGTCCTTGATATTGTCAAATTATCAGTATGAGATTTTGTACCGACCTACCACTAAACATGCCAACGCGGACACACTTTCCCGACTTCCGGTTGGCCAGGATGTATCATTTGATTCTTCAGAAATGGCATGTTGTCAGATAGACTCCAGAGATGCTTCCGCTGTCGCAGACTTTCCTTTGAACTCTCGTCGGGTTGCACAGGAAACAGCTGCGGATGCAGACCTAAGTGTGGTAGCACGTTTTGTTCGCTCAGGGTGGCCTGCCAGAGCCAAAGACATTGATCGGCCTCTGGTTCGACGTTATTTTGCACAACGTCATGCATTAAGTCAGGGTGTACTGTTGTTGCATACCGACAACGACCAAGCAAGAGTGATTGTTCCTCGTTCCCTGCAACGAGAAGTGTTACGCCTCCTGCATCAAGGACATTGGGGCATTGTTAGGACAAAGCAATTGGCCAGACGTCATTGTACCTGGGTTGGTATGGACGCTCAGATAGAGAGCATGACGTCACAGTGTACTGTTTGTGCGGAGCATCAGGCGGCTCCTCCGCAACGTTTCTCAGACTGGCCACGCCCCAAGGGACAATGGCAACGTTTACATATTGACTTTGCCGGACCTTTCTGGAATACGCGCTGGTTAATTGTTGTAGACGCTTTCAGCAAGTTTCCTTTCGTGATTGCCATGAACTCAACGACGGCGTCTAGTACAATCAGTGCCTTAACATCAGTGTTTTGCATCGAAGGCTTGCCTGAAACTATCGTCAGTGACAATGGACCTCAGTTTGTTAGTGCGGAATTTCAACAGTTTTGTCGTGTGAATGGCATTCAGCATATCACCACCGCACCATTTCACCCTCAGTCCAATGGTGAAGCAGAACGTTTCGTTCCAACATTCAAGTCTCACATGGAGAAGATGAAAGGTCAGCACTCCAGGCAGCAAGCTCTTCAAATTTTCCTGTCTACGTATCGGTGCATGCCACGTGACGGCCCGTCTCCTGCCGAGCTGCTACACGGCCGCCGTCACCGCACTCTCCTTCACCTGCTGCAGCCTCCCACGCACCGAGTCGCTTCGTATGGCGCTACGCGTTTTCAGGTTTCTACGCCGGTGCTGTACAGGGTGTTTGCTGGAAACAAGAAGAAATGGATGCCGGGCATCATTCAGCGCGTGCTCGGGCGCAATATGTTTGTTGTACGTTCTTCCACAGGGTCGGAGCCGCGGCGCCACGCAAACCAATTGCGCCTGCACAGGCCGCGCGATCCTGTCTCCGGTTTCTTGATTCCAGACCCAGTTCACCGCCAGGGAGCACAAACACATCGTTCGTCAACGGGTCCAGCGTCCCCGGACTACGAGATCGTCCCGATGGTGATCGACGCGACGCCGCCGCTGTCGCCGCCGCGGATGACAGCGTCACCGAGAGGGACTCCGGGACCGTGCGTGCCGCCGCCGCCTGGGCCACGCACCTCAGAAGAAGATGACCTGCTCCCTCTGGGCGGGGGGGTGCGCCCTTCCCCATGTTTCGGTGGGTTCCCTGGAGGATCGCAAGGCGGATGCCGGGGCGCGGACGGCGTCTCGATCCCAGCCTCAGCTACGACGCCCGTCCCACCAGTAACGCCCCCGCCCAGGCCCTCCTCCCAGTGCCGTCGCCGTGGCCCTCAGCCCTACGCCACGACGGCGCGGCGGTTTGGGGGGGAGGGGTGTGGTGTCGCACAAGTACAAAGTGCGCGCCACTTACTTTCGCCGCGCGCCGCCGTGCACGCACGGCGCGGCGTTCTCACGACGACAGCCACGAGCGCCCTCTGCGACAACGCCGCTCGTGGCCACGACTGAAGGACATCGGCCACTTCAGACTGAGATAGCAACCAGTTAGGACCTTCGTAATCAGATAGGCACCAGTGAAGACTTTGCTATCGTACAGGCACTAGGCAGGCCTCTAACAACTATGTATCAACATTCTGCAGTACTGTGTAAAAGTTAAGTATTGTTTCATTCTGTGCAATATATATCTCTTTCTAATTTACTCGAGTGTTTATAGTTTCTGGCTGCTCCCCTCCGTACCTGCACCAGCGTGTCGGTCTCATTCCATTCGGCCACCGACACCTACGACGAGGCTGGGACACAACAGCGGCGACGAAGTTGGGACACAAAAGATTTCAAAAATCAAATGTTTGTATACTGTATGGGACTTAACTACGGGGTCATCAGTCCCTAAACTTACAACTTACAAACTACTTATGAACTACTTACGAACTAGGATGTAGGATGACACAAATATCCATGCCCGAGGGGGGATTCGAACCGCCGACCGTAGTGGCCGTGCAGACCGTGACTGGAGCGCCCCAGTCTCCTCGGCCAACGCGGCCGGCAGTGGTTTTTCTAAATTGAATTTGACATTGAATAAATAATTAGTTTAATAAATATTACCAATATATGATAGCGTTTGGGCGCGTGACCGAAAGTGCTACAGGCAATCGGCGTTCAGTGCCTGCCGCTCGGTGACTTCCCTAGAATTCGGGGAAACTTGCCAGTGCTCTTTCCCATGAGGACCGGACCTATTGTACCACCTGTCGTGGTTCTCACCACCTTTTACCATCTGTCGCCTACTGGTCCTACGGAAGCAATACCACGAATATGATGACCTTAAGCCAGAAATATTACAAAGAGTTTTCACATTCGTTACTAAAACACAGTAGGCTCCTGTGACTTTGTATAATGTATTTCCATTCTTCGGATTGGTGGATACATTTTACTTAAAATTACTCTCAGTAAGTGACTACTGACACACACACAAAATCATTTCTAAATTCAAGGTGTAAAATAACAGTCAACGTATAAAATATCAGTTACAATTGGGATACATTAGCTGTCAAACTTTAAGAGGACTTAGAAAGAATATAAATAACACTGGGATCTGAATAACTATTAAAATATTTAAATAAGTTATAAGAAAAATTTTGTAATATGGTTAAATGTTAGAAAAGTTTAGAAAAATCTATCAAAAAGCCTTTTTAAAAAATATATCGTGGACGTTGTCTTCTTTCAATATTCACAGAATATATGACATCAACTGCGATTGGGCAAAGCTGAAAATGTGTACCCAGCCGGGATTAGAACCCGGGTCTCCTGCTTTCTAGGCAGTTGCGCTGACCCCTACAACACTGGGGACACAGTGATCACCGCACCTGCAAGGGCTGCCTAAGTACGCCTCCCGTCAGATACAAATTCCCAGCTTTGCCCTGCCCACAGTACTCAAACTCGTAGTTATGAACTAATTCCCGTAAGAGTAAGGGCTTCAAACTTTGCCCACCCCTCCCCACTAACGATAGGATCATTGCCCGTCACCGGCATATATTATATATATACATGTGGCGTCTGTTCCGAAAGAATAGACGTCACTTCTGATCCTGAAGTTGTTATTATTCAATATTCACAGAATATATGACATCAACTGTGATTGTGCAAAGCTGAAAATGTGCACCCAGCCGGGATTAGAACCCGGGTCTCCTGCATTCTAGGCAGTTGCGCTGACCCCTACACCACTGGGGACACAGTGATCGCCGCACCTGCAAGGACTACCTAAGCACGCCTCCCGTCAGATACAAATTCCCAGCTTTGCCCTGCCCAAGCTTGTCTTCTTTCCCGCCTGCGGATGTCAGGCAGCAGCGGCGTCGCCCAGGTCTCCTCCGCCTCGCCGTGTCCCATTCACCGCCGCCAGTGTGCTGAGGGCCGCCGTAGCTGGCGTTTGGCATCGTGTTCCATTCCAGGCAAGGCTACAAAATATCTTTAAATAATTCAAAATAGTTTTTATGCACGAAATCTGTTTGTTCATTTAGAAGTTTCTCCGGGTCTTTTACCTTGTGCGCGTATACTCCAAGTTCTTCAAGCACATTTAAATGGACATTTTCGGTGCCCTGTGCAGCACTTCCATTTGTTAGTCTATAGTGCTAACCTGTTGTTTATTGTCTTTGGCATGCGCTCCAAATGCTGTTCGATTGCTGTTACCACAGTGCTCTTTGTATCGGATTTCAAAGCCTGTTCTTTCTTAGGATGGTGGATCAATGGACATTAAAGAATGTCAGCAAAATCCACGTAATACAGCAATAAACATAAATGTAGATTACGAGAAATACAGAGCTAAATATTAATAATTACTGCTGTATCAGTGCAAGAAAAAGCCCTCTTCAAATGCCATTAGAATAAAACTTGAAGTCATATAACGAAACCGGTAGTGACCGGTGGAATGTGGTGCAATCTGATCTTGGAGATTTAAAAGAAATGTATGAATATGCGACTCAATACATTACGAATTATCTTAGAAGCTAGGTTAAGAAAAGGAAATCTTACGTTTTCTCCATTTGTTGATCTAGCGAAAGCGTTTAACGATATTGACTGAATTACATTCAAATTCTAAAGGTAGCAGGGGTAAAATATAAGGAGCGAAGAGCTAAATTCAACTACAAAAACCAGGTGCCAGTTATTCGAGCCAATGGCATGAAAGGGTCGCCGTGTTTGGGAAGGGACTGAGACAGGGTTGTAGACATTCCTTAATGTTGTCCAATGTATGCATTGAGGAAGCTGTGAAGGAATGCAAGGAGGAATTTGGAGAGGCAATTTAAGTCCAGGAAGAGCGAATAAAAACCTTTCGGTTTTCTGACGACGTAGTAATTCTGTCAGAGACAGCAAAGGACCTGGAAGAGCAATTAAACGGAATGGACAGTGTCTTGAAAGGAAGGTACAAGATGAACGTTACCAAGAGTAAAACAAAGTTAATGAAATATAGTGTCAGAGAATCAGGCGATGTTGAAGGAATTAGATTAGGTAATGAGACAATAAAAGTAGTTGATTAGTTTTGTTATTTAGGTAGCAAGGTAACTTCTGATGGCCGAAATAAAGAAGAAATAAAATGCACAGTGGCTATGGGAAGAAAAGCATTTCTGAAGAAACGAAATTTGTTGACATACAATATTAATTTAAATGTTAGGAAGTCCTTTCTAAAAGCGTTTGATGGAGTGTAGAATTTTATGGGAGTGAAACATGGACGACAAGGAATTCAGGCAAAAAGATAATATTAGTTTCTGAAATGTGGTGCTACAAACGAATGATGAACATTAGGTGGGTAGATCACGTAACTAATAACGAGGTGCTCAACGGAATTGGTTAGAAAACGATTTTCTGACATATCCTGACTAAGAGAAGGGATAGGCACGACAGACACCTTCTGAGACATCAAGCAATCTTAAATTTAGCAGTGGAAGTGTAACACGTTGTGGTTTTTTGTGTGTGTCGTTACTACATGGCTGCAAGCTATCTCCTTTGATATGCAAATTGTAACAAAACAAAAAACAAGGCATGCTGTGATTTATTTAATCTAACAATTTAGTAGGCAAACAATGTCCTTTTTTTACAAATTATCTTATTAATCGTTATGATAAATTGGGGCACCACTATGTTTTCCTAAACATAGAAAACTTAATCTTGATCTATCTGGCCAGCGGCATACACTATACTAGGATCAATACATGATTAGTTGCTCTAGTTGTCTTACTTCTATCAGTAATTTTGTTTTCTCGCCTTTGATATTATAAGCAAACATTTATATTCTCCTCCAAAATAAGGATTTCGTTTGTTAACAATAACTGCAATAAATTCAGATTATATTTCAAAAGAAATTCAAAGGTATAACGTAACCATTTACAATATTAGATAACCGAGTGGCACAATACAATAACATGAAAACATGAAATAAGCTATCGTATAACATTACAAAAATGAAAAACACAATCTCTATCTATATAAAATCGAAAGGACACTCATTCACACACTCACTCACTCACTGACTAAACACGAAATCTCGAAAACTACTTCACGTACGAAGCTGAAATTTCACAGGAATGTACTTTATAGGCAGAAGACGTCAATTAAGAAAGGATTTTGCGATAGGACCTATAGTTCAGGCCATATGACGTCATTAACAATGAAAAACTTCCCCGTCTTGTGGTACGTGATAGTGTGACTTTATCAGTCCACTATTTGAGAAGGAGAGTACTTTGTGACTTGCAACAAACTTTAAATATAATTTCAAACCTTTAGGAAACATTTTTCTCGCTGACAACCATAGCAAAATGACGAAAGGAAAAAAAAAAAAAAAAAAAAAAAAAAAACATTATCGCTTACTACTTTTCCGCTGTTCATGAAGTACGAGTACGGCATTGGGAATAACGGTGCAATTTATAATTTCTATACTACAGATTTTACCAGTAGAAAATTATACAGACAATATACACACATACAGCTGAATGTACCTTCGAAATTGTATCACAGTACGACACGTGGTTTATGAGATATGAGCTCATAAACAGTAACGTTCATAGAAAGCCGCCCCATCACCACCAAGTTTTAATCTATTACTTCTATTGTACTAATTGTATTCGCAACAGGTTTTCCAGACATACAGCACTTATCAAAATCAATATGTCGCCGAAAAATTATACAATTGTACAACATATAACAATAAAATAATATGAGATCGTATATAATGCGATGGGTAAAAACTTTTCACATCAGACACCACGTTTTATTACATTTCTTATTTACTGCTAAGAGAATCTTGTATTCCAGTTAGCTTAAGGAAATTCCTGAAAGATGACTGTACTGTTGAGAACTTTGAACTGTGAAGCGCATACCTCTGTAGGTAAAAAAGATCATTAGAATAAAATACGAGAAATCAGAGCTCGAACGGAGAGATTAAGGTGTTCTTTCTTCCCGCGCGCTATTCGAGAATGGAATGGGAGATAAATAGTATAAAGGTGGTTCGATGAACCCTCTGTCAGGCACTTAAATGTGATTTACAGAGTATCCCGTGCTGATATTGATGGGAAAGGAAAGCGGCCGTGCCCTTTGAAAGGAACCACCTATGCTTTTGCCTGGAGCGATTTAGGGAAATCACGCAAAACCTAAATCTGGATGGCCAGAGGCGGCTTAAAACCACCGTCCTACCGAAAGCGACTCCACTGTGCTACCACTGCGTCACCTCGCTCGGTGTTGTTTATAGTCAAGTTGCGAATTAAGTGCATGAATGAATGTTACATTCATTTGTATTTTGTTTTCTATCTTTGTTAGGATACTGTACCTGAAATTACGTACGTTAACTTATGCAAATAAAATGTGCAAATGTTTGTTAAGCTTATGGGACTTAAATACGGGGTTATCAGTCCCTAAACTTACAAACTACTTATGAACTACTTACGAACTCGGACGGCACAAATATCCAAGCCCGAGGGGGGATTCGAAACCCCGACCGTAGTGGCCGTGCAGACCGTGACTGGAGCGCCTCAGTCCCCTCGGCCACCGCGGCCGGCTAACTTATGCAAGATAGCCTTATTTCTTATATATATTATCTGATTAATATAACATCTGTTTTAGAAGAAAGGAGATGAACAGAGAGAGTAGGGATAGGAGCAGTACTAACTCAAGCCTTGAATAAATAAATAAATAAATAAATGCCCGGGAAACGCCGGATCTTCAGCTAGTGTTATATAAAATGAAATAAATGATTTTCGGACAGCCTACCATTGCTAGAAAGTGAACAAGAAATGGACTTACTACCCCAATCTGACAGGAGAAGATAGAAGGCAAGCAAAAACAGCATCTCAACCTAAACTGGGTCGTTAAACCCTAGTAAAGCAGTGGGGTAGCGCAGCTGATACTTTGACACACACACACACACACACACACACACACACACACACAGACGCAACAGCGTTTGTGTCGGCAGGCTGGAGTAGGAAGGCTGTGGATCCCGTCCGCGAAATCAAATACCGTCGTCCTCCATAAGAGAACTGTACAAGATGGTAGGTATCTCTTGCAAGTGCCTTGTATGTGAACCATATTCTGTGATATCTCCCGCAGGACACTTCAAAAGTCAACCGTCCACGACGGTATCTCCTACTCGTCTCACTTCCACATTCCAGTTGTTGGCGGCTATGCCCTTCACACCTACGACGCCAACCTCTCCACACCTTTAATGGGCTGCCCAGTGACAGCACTCGGCTGGGTGACGGCTCACTCCACCTGTCACATAGCGAAAGACACAACTAATCGCCGACTGAGCTGCAGTCTGCAGCCTGGACTCACGCACAGTCGCGTAGCCCAGTTGGAATAGTTGTACACAAACATTGATGGTGAAGTTGAACATATCATTGGATCTACGGTATACACGTCCACACTGGTTGCACAGCTGTCATTAAGTGAATATGTCTTTCTGCATATCAGATCTTTATATATCATTCACTTAGTGACTCCTTACGGTCTACATGTATACTGTAGATCCAATGATACGTTCAACTTCACCATCAATGTTTGTATACAACTATTCCACGAAAAACGTAATGAAAGGGTATAGGTAAAACCATATAAGATATGACATTGTAAAATATAGGAAATGAGGAGATGACGTCCGTGAACGTCGAAACCGGTCAGCCACTAATAAAAAACGCGATCTTGGCTGGAAATTTATGTAGATAGATTTAGATCGTCCAAAATAACAATGAGTTCCATACATAATAAATTCGTTTATGGTTGCGGTACTTGTGCACGTTATTATAGTGTGTTCAGTTGACAAGCATCCAATACACACACACACACACACACACAAACAGCCAAATTTATAATATATATGGAATGTGTTCTGAATTTTCCAAACGTTTTGATTCTCTACTCACTCCGTGGCGATGCAAGCGCTGTATCCAGCTGAACGCCAACATACCAAGCCCAGATTGCAAAATGTTACCTATGTAAGTAAATGTTATTGTAACTTAATGAAAGTTTGTAGATGGGTAGAGATGTAAGCAAGAGGTGTCGTGGTAAGGTTTTGTAACGACACCCTTGGTATTTTGGCCGTAAATCCAAGATTATCGAAGTTTTCAATCCGCCTGATGTGAAGGGTATAAAAAGTCTAATAGATATAAAAACAATACACTGAGGACAAGCTAGCGATGTCTCTAATAGTTTTCTGATTATTCAGCAAAAACTGCTCTTGTCCTAAAATCTCCCAGAATGTTCTTGATTAAGTACCGTTAATAATTACCGTACAATATTGAAATATCTATACTAAGATCAACATAATAAATAAGGCAGATGTGCCAATTTTGAAAGTGATCTGATAAATAACATAAAGTACAGAAAACAGAAACGAAGCAATTCAGAGGCACCCCAAACTAGTGGTTCCAATTTAAACATTCTAGAAGGAAAATTTTAAGAACATCAACTTCATATTTTCTCTGTGGATACTATTCACCAAGACCTATTTCAAGAAAAATTGACAAACTCGTAGGTTGTATAGAAAAGACAAAATAATGTTTTAAGTAGTCGAAGCAAGGGGCAGCAAAGGGTTGAGTCGAGGATTGTTTGGCGAGGAACTGCGCGGCGACAGTGGCGGGGGTATATAAAGCCCACTGCTGTGGTTTTTTTCCCTTGGCTCTTGCCTTGGCACTTTTTTTCCTCTGCCCTTACATACCTTTACCCTTCGTATACCTTTCGACCAATTCTATCTCCAGATGCACCGTATTAATGGGTGATCGCGCCCACACGTACGGATAACATCGCGGTTCCCACATCCCGTGATCCACCTTAGCAAACTAACTTAATTACGGAGGTGACAGTAGAACTTTTGTGATGGTCACCACGTTGGTGTGGGCGTGGAGGGGCCCCATCCTTGCAGCTCAGGGCCACTGTGCGACCATGCTACGCCGAATCCACGTCGCTCTACGGAATGCTTGTCAACTAAACAGCGTCGCGCGTTTAGCCTCATAAGTGATAGTTTTCTGAACCGACACGACGAATGTTGGAGGACGGAAGCGCGAGTGTACGTACAGTGAAAAGAGAAGTGATTTCGCGAGGTCTGTACACAGCCCTGGATCGCCTAATTGACTAAAGTACCAGTTTCGTGAGCTGTCAGTATGGATGTTTGAACAAAAACGCGTGGGAAGTGGGTTGATAATTCCTCACTTTAAAGGCGAGCATAACTAAATAACTATCGTGATTAGTTTATTTGGAACTTGGGGTAAACATTGCCTTTGACCTGCGTCTATGGCTGATCACGTTAGATGAATTCACATGCGGTAACCAGTCTTGTAAAGAGCGTGTTTAATGACAATTAAAATAACAAACTTTCATTTGAACGCAAAACTTTTATTTGCAGACGTATATCCTGCTCCCTTTTGTTAAAGTAGAGCAAGTGACAAGTTTTATTACAGGCAGCAGGTAGTAAAGTGGGCACAGAGCGTGCGGAATATAGAATAGCAACTTCTCCATCGCTTTCCGCCTGTTTAAGGACATACTTCGCTGACTCGTGTGACCGGCTAAAGGTGGATGGAATTCACGCACGATTAGGGACCTTTTAGAAACCAATCTGCCACCCCAAATGTGGCGCAGACTGTAGAAACAATTACAGCAGATTAGCAGAACAAATACGGAAGTTTCGGCCAAAACCCATCCTGCCACCTTACAACTCGTATCGTTTGAATGGATTTCTCTAAGTTTTCTGTCTGTTTTAGTACCAAAATTGATGCCAACCCTATCCACACCTCAACAAATTCAGAGTTCGTAAAATCGGGGCCAAACTGTAAATTGCGTGGCGCTGGTGCAGCGAAAGTTGGAGGTCAAGTGGGAGGAGAAAGGAGAAAGAGCCAGGAGGCGGGTAACAGAGTTGGCGGGTGCGGACGGAATTGTAAACAAGGCTTGGCTCGCTATCGGCGGCCGGCAGTCAATTGCTGGGGGCGGCGTCTGTGCGGTGACAGCGCGCGGCCGCTCTCCGCCCCCCGCCCCCCAGAGCCGCTATCTCGCCAGCAGACCACCGCCCCCCGCCCCCGTTATTAATGTTTTCCATTTCTCGCGGCCGCTATCGGCGCACGACTTGTTTTAATGTCGCGTCATATATAAAACTGTACACGCGGCGGAGCGCCCTCCAGGGCAGACTCCACGACTGGTGGGCGATGTTTCTGCTTCTCTGCCTTTCCCTCCTGTCGTCCACCTGAGCCATTATTCACTCTTAACAAAGTATGGCTTCTGACGTGAAGTGATGACTAGTTCTGCTGTCTAGCCCGTGTCCGTGACAAGACGTGACAGGTGAAAAGCTTTATACTGTACCAACCCGAAAGGAGACTAGACGAACAATTTGTATTTTCTTTTCTTTATTGTAATTTTGAAACCCATATACAACACAGACAGGCTGGCAGTAGCCTCATAAGCCGCTCTTCAGCCACGAGTTTTACAACAAAATAAAAAATAAAATGGTTAACACAGGTGTATAAAATTGTCAGATTTTAAAACTTCAGCAAGTAGAAGTATTGAATATACATTGAACATGAAAGATTCTAAAAGCATGTAGTATGATAAAAATGTGTGCCACGGCGGCGATAAAACCACACTGAGAAGCAATGCACTGGACATGATGAACGTAACGGAAATACTGGTAAAGCTGACGAGATCGACACTTGTCTGACGCACTGTTAGAATACACGTAAGGCACTCACAACACTCTACGAAGCACTGATTAAATATCGATCGACAGGACCCCACAAGGGAAGGGAGGGATGGAAGCGTAGGGGGAGGGGGTGGAAGGGCTTTGTGAGGAGTGGGGACCGGGGGAGGGGGTTGGCGCGAGGGGAAAACAAAGTGCCGGGAGACGATCAGGGTCTGTAGAGGGGGAGGGGGGGGGGGTAGATTTCAGGACAGAGGGCATCATGCGGAAGGGGGAGGTGGCGGAACGTACCCTGGAAAACGATATGGGGAGTGTGGTGGTGAACGGTGGGAGGTATGCAGTGGTGAATGCGTGGCAGAGGCACAAGATTGGTGAGGATGGGGTATATTAGGGTGTTATGGTATTCTACTTTGGGGGTAATGTAAAGGAACCGAATATGTTCGAGAAACTGTAGTTGGTGGGGGAACGGGCTATGGTCGTACTGGATCTGCATGGGAGGCGGATGTGCTAGGCGAGGCAGAGGGCCTGGCGTTCAAGAATTAGAAGGGTCTTGTGATAGGTAGGGGCAGCGGAAATCCGGTCGGTATTGAAGCTGAAAAGGATGGGAACGATGATGGATCAGTCGTTGTATACGGGTAGTGGATGGGTGGAGGCCCCACGTCAGGCTGCAGAGGAGCTTGAGGAAGTTGAGGCGGGATATTGTTTGTAAAAAATGTTCAAATGTTTGTAGAGCTAATGCAACTTAACTACAGTGTCATCAGTCTCTAAACTTACAAACTACTTATGAACTAGCTTATACTACAGACTGCACAATCATGCCCAAAGGGGGGATTCGAACCCACGACCGCAGCGGCCGTGCAGACCGTGACTGGCACGCTGCAGACCGCTCGGCCACTGCGGCCAGCCGACATTGTTTCATGACAGACTATGTAGAGGTGGGCGTTCCAGGAGAGGGATTAATCAAAGGGAGGCCAAGGTCTTTAAGGGTGGGAGTATGAGTGATGGGACGATAGTGGAACAATTTGTATTTCAGTGGCAAACTATCTATACAATTAGCCATTAAAATGCAAACCGGGAAGGGTAGCTATAAAGAAATTATAGTAGGGAATTATGTAAGTGGAGGTTTAAAAATTCTTCTTTCAGCCTACCTGCTGGTACCCTCGACGCAACCATATACACAACTCAGTTTGTCACATTGGAAAACTAACTGTTTCTTCGAGGTGTAGCAATTTTAATGGCCAGGAATGTACAATGAGAAACCGATTTGTTTCTAAGATCAAAAAGAGTTTGTTAGCAAAATGTTTCACTTTTACTTACATTTTTCATGTCTGGTATTTCGATTCACATCAAGTAAAATATTCTTCCAATCTTAAAATTTTTGCCAATATATGTCACTTAATTACTGTGGTTGTCAGTCTCTATGCTTACAAACTCACCTAAGGACAACACACACACAACTCCGAGTGAGGACTCGAACCACTGACGGGGAGCAACCGCACGCTCCACAGTCAGGCAGCCACGGTGGAGTAGCCGAGCGGTGTAAAGCGCCTCGCTACGGAGCGCGCGGTTGCTCGCCGTGGAGGTTCGAGTCCTCCCTGGGGCATGGGTGTGTGTGCTTGTCCTTTGGTTAGATTACCTAGGTTTAAGTAGTTTGTAAGCTACGGACAGATGACCACGCGGTGTGGTCCGATAGATTTACAAACATTTGAACATTTGAACATTTTGAACTGACAGGTACCACAGGGAGTTGGGCCATTCTACCGTGGAGTTGCAATGGGAAGCCCGTTGTCACTTATTGTGGCCAAATGTTCAAATTCAAATGGTTGTAAATTTATCTGACCAAACTGCGTGGTCATCAGTTCGTAGCTTACAAACTACTTAAACTAACCTAAGGACAAACACACACACTCATGCCCCAGGGAGGACTCGAACCTCCAACGGCGAGCAACCGTGCGCTCCGCAGCGAGGCGCCTTAGACCGCTCGGCTACTCCACCGCACCGTTGTGGCCAATTTATGGAGTATTTGGAGGAACGTGCTTTAGCGTCACCGACACTGAAACGGGCGTTTTTTATTTTTGTTTTTTATTTTTTTTTTTTATTTTTCAGATATGTAGACGACACTTTTGTCGTTTGGCCTCATGGTAGTGAGAATTTAAACGGTTTTTTGAACACCTAAATTCACTACACCCGAATATTCAGTTCACTATGGAGGTCAGAAGGAAGGTTGTTGGTACGTTGGGACATTCTGTTTATAGGAAGCCTAGTCATACTTATTTGTATCTGAGAGCTGATAGTTGTCACCGTCCAGTTCAGCGTGAATGAGTACTTCGCACCGTCTTTGATAGGGCACATGTCATTCAAATGTTCGTAGAGTCTATGGGACTTAACTAGGGGTCATCAGTCCCTAAACTTACAAACTACTTATGAACTAGCTAATACTAAGGACGGCATGAATATCCATGCCCGAGGGGGGATTCGAACCCCCGACCGTAGTGACCGTGCAGAACGTGACTGGCGTGCCGCAGACGGCTCGGCCACCGCGGCCGGCGCACATGTCATTTCAGACCCTGAAAGTTTGTCAGCTGAGTTGTCCCATCTCGAGGTGACCTTTCGTCAGAATGGTTATAATGAGAGACAGAGAAAACGTGCGTTGCGCCATCAGCCTTCTGTGCAACGGGCGAGTACGATAGTAATGAAGTGTCACCTAAATCTATCGCCTTTTTGCCTTACGCAGGAAGCATTTCCAACATGATTGGTCGTATTTTGCGGAGATATGATGTGAAATGTGTTTTTCGACCACCTTCTAAGATAAAGGCTCTGTTGGGGTCTTACGCAGGAAGCATTTCCAACATGATTGGTCGTATTTTGCGGAGATATGATATGAAATGTGTTTTTCGACCACCTTCTAAGATAAAGGCTCTGTTGGGGTCCGTAAAGGATGATCTTGGTTTGCGTAAGGCAGGTGTATATCGTATTCGTTGCAGTTGTGACATGTCATATATTGGTCGCACTATCAGGACTGTGAAGACCGGTGTATTGAAGACAAATGTTACACGCGCTTACAGTAGCCAAACAAATCCGCTGTTGCAGAACATTTTCTTGGCACCGGTCATCCTATAGAATACAACAACACGGAGATTCTGGCATACACTTCTACCTATTGCGATAGTGTTATTGAGGAAGCTCTTGAAATTAAACAAGCGACATTATAAGCAGAGATGGTGGTTTTTGTTTAAATTCTGCTTGGAAACCGGAACTGTCTCTTGTCAAAAAACAGAAGGACAAAATTAATGCTGCCTCACATGTTGACTAACAGTCACTATCGATATTTTTTATGTTTGGTCATCTTTGGTTGTGTTGACTCTGCAGTCACTTGTACTTGTTTACCCTTTGCAAACCGAGGTATTAAATACGCTTGCACATTGCTTCCTTGGGTGCAGTTGTGCCTTGAGAATTGCAGGGTGTCCTCCTGTCGAAATATCGGCGGGTCTCGACGACGTCACACGACAGCATATCCGTAAGTTGTTTGAACATTCATTACGCCATGAAAAGTTAAGGTTTCACCTAAAATTAAATAGTTTGTCGGCACCATAGTTCTTTGCATCGATGTTCATTCCAAGTAGTTCATGTCATATCATTTCATCAGCCACACGTTTTGTAAGTTCATGCTCCTCGATGAACTAGGTTAGAAAAGTGAGAAAATATTTTTTTATGTTGTTAAGGAAACAATAATAAATTTATTAATCAAATCTGCGATTTTATTAGAGCAAAAAATTTGTGTGTAGTTGGCTTTGCAATAAGCATTAACAGTATACGAAAAATAAATTTCTTTACTGGCCGTCATTTAAAGAAATCGACAGGAAAGGTGTTTGTTTATATGAGGCCAGTGTTCCGCTTTGAGGCGCGATGAGCGAGGCCGTTAACCGTCGGGGGTTCGAATCCCCCCTCGGGCACGAATGTTTGTGCTGTCTTTAGTATAAGATAGTTAATAAGTAGTTTGTAAGTTTAGGAACAGATGGCCGCGCGGTTGAGTCCCATGAGCTTTACAAACATTTGAACACATTTTTAATGTTAAAAAAAAAGTTCAAATGTTTGTGAATCTATCGGACCAAACTGCGTGGTCATCAGTCCGTAGCTTACAAACTACTTAAACCTAGGTAAGCTAACCTACGGACAAACACACATTCATGCCCCAGGGAGGACTGGAACCTCCACGGCGCATTTTTAGTGATCCGCTTGACATCGAGGAGAAAAGCCGTTTAAAAGACGACTGATTAACGGTGGAGAATCGCACCGTGACACCAGTACAGTCAGCCATTTATGTTGTTCAGAAGTACGACATTTTTCGTAATATCATTGTTGAACAAAGTCGCTTAATTTGTTAAGAAACAGGAGTGAAAGCAAGAACACGTAATGCTACATTGCCTAACAACGTGTCATATGCACTGTAAAGTAAAATTAATTAAGTACATAAAACTTAACGGAAAGCACAGGTTTCAGCATTGGCAGCACTGTACAGAAGGTGACTCACATGTGGTCGAGTTACGAGAGGACTATGTCGATGTCGATAAGATTCTCTGACTATAACTTCATACAAGGTTTGTAAAACAGCGTTATTTCAGTGCAGAGTGTAGTTCATTAAGCAAGTGATCAGATAGGCGTGTGCACTTATAGGTGCAGAATTATTGCCCACTGTATCCAAATGGCGTCAAAGAGTCAGCTTACGCCAAATGTTAAAATGGTCATTTAGAGAGTCAGTAGTTTCATCGCGAATGGACGCCACGTGTAAACACCTGTTATATCCACGTGTTTATCCGAAAAGTATCTATCGGACCAAACTGCGTGGTCATCAGTCCGTAGCTTACAAACTACTTAAACCTAGGTAAGCTAACCTACGGACAAACACACATTCATGCCCCTTTTCTGGACTTGTGTTTATTGGAATCATTTTTCTTGTTTTGATGAGTGCTACCATATATCAAAGTATTCGACCCATTTTGGCCACCCTGTATCGGTAATGGTGTGTGCACCATTGCAACCCGCCTCCCACGTTTTCCTCGCGTGCAGGCAGAGCGTTTTTGCGGGAAATGCGAGGCGAGTGAAGCCCTCGATTGCCTCTGCGGCCGCACCTCCCAGAGCGCGAAATAAGCCGTGGCGGTCCTGCCGCAGCGAGACACCCACGCCCCCTCGGCTGCCAGCGGAGATTACGTCTCCTGACTGGTCCTGAATGAGGGACCTAGCCTGCTCCCCGTGCAGCGGTGGCTGCCTCAGGACCTACTGCCAGGTAAAGTTGGGCACAACTGACTGCCGACGGTAGACGAGCAATCACACTATGTTAAGTGTAATCAGTTAAAAGTGAACAACATTAAGTATCCACCGATGCATTTTAGGAGTAAATTTGTGAGTAGACATTGCTACTCTAAATATACGTAATAGCCCTTAAAATATATGTAAACATTCACTTACCTGAATACCCATATATGCACACCTCTATTCGAACTAACTTCTGGACGATTCCTCGTTCTCAGAAACAGTGGTTTATCTGCATATATATAACAATGGAAAGTCCAGGTTGGAATTGATAATACAGTGAGGACAGTTTACAACTCACCGTGCCGGCCTCGGTGGCCGAGGGGACTGAGACGCTGTAGTCACGGTCTGCACGGCCACTACGGTCGGGGGTTCGAATGTCCCTCGGGCATGGATATGTGTGCCGTCATTAGTGTTAGCTAGTTCGTAAGTTGTTTGTAAATTTAGGGACTTACGTCCTCGTAGTTAAGTCCCATAAGCTATACAAACATTTGAACAACTCACCGCAAAGACGTGGCGACGAGTTGCGACAGGCACATACGAAAGACACACACACACACACAACACTTTCATTACAATATATATGATGTCGTATTCATTAAGTTATATGTTAAATATTTATATAAATTTTCAGGTATGTATTCATTTGTATAAGTGCTATATGTCTATAAAATCTGTTGCGAATACAATTAGTAGTAAAGAAGATTAAAATTTGGTGCGTGATGGGGCGATTTTCCATGACCATTAGTGTTCTTGAAGATAGACAGTTTAATGCCCACGAAGTACCTAAAAAACCCGCGATGCAAGGCAAGGGATACAGGCAAGGACAAGACGACAGGGATTTTATAAGGGGACGAAGTAAGTAGTTTGCAAGAATGTAAAACGTGTGTCCCGTTTTGAATATATTATAACGCCCGAAACGCGTAAAAAAAAAAAAAAAAAAAAAAAAAAAAAAAAAAAAAAAAAAAAAAAAAAAAAAAAACTTGTGCAACGTTGTAGTGCCTATCGAACATGGCAATATAATCAGTTCCTCTTCAACATAACACACACCACGTTTCAGTTAGTTTCGTATTTTTAAACTTTTTTGGATGACACAATTTACCGAGACAGAATAGCCGTGCGCACTAAGGCGCCCAGTAGCGGTGCGCGCGGCCGTTCCCAGTCATGGGTTCAAATCCTGTCTCGGGCAAGGGTGTTTGTATTGTCCTTAGCATAACTTAGTGTAAGTAGTTTCTAAGTGTAGGGACTGATGACCAACGCAGTAAAGTCCATTATATTTACAAACGTTTGATTTCACAAGATTGCGATTCCGCTATTCTAACATTTTGTTGTTATAGACTGTCATTAACAGAAGCAGTTACATTACAGTATGTTGCTCCGAGGTTTGTAGACGTGCTGTCTACTTGTCAGGGTTGGAAATGATATATGTAAAAGCCTTTGATACTAGGAAAACAATGGTGAAAACCAACATCTTTTATTATCGAGACATACAGTTCTCAGCTGAATATACGCCAGCCTTGGTTAGTCGACAATACGGCAGCGGCTGAAGTCAGACCCTGCGGCAACGTGGCCGGCGAGAAAGACAGGCCTGGGCACTCAGCCAGGCGACGTGGCAAGAGCAGTGCTGCGCCGACTAGATCGCGGAATTGACTGGTTAGCCGCTATGAGCCAGTGGGCCGTGCCCCAGCGGCTAACCAGTCAATTCCGCGATCGCGTCGACGCAGCACTGCTCTTGCCACAACGTCGCCTGGCTGAGTGCCCAGGCCTGTCTTTCTCGCCGGCCACGTGTCAGGGCTGTGACGTCACTGTGCCGCCTGTGGATCGAGGAGGTTGACCAACACCACCGAGAGACAAGGCCACATAACAGCCTGTGCGACATCAAACCGACCAGGCCCCGGCCGCATGCTAACTGACTGGCCGCTAGTGGGCTGTGCTCCAGTGGCCAGCCAGTCATCTGGCGGCTGGAGTCTGATCAGTGTTACGTCGCATGGGCTGTTGTGAGGCCTTGCCTGTATGTGGTGTTGGGTAGACACTCTGGCAGCACGTGCCGAAGCAACAGCACCTAGAGACGAGGCCTCACAACAGCCCGTGCGATGTCAAACTGACAAGGCCGTGGCAGCCAGCTGAATGGTTGACTGCTACGAGGCAGTGGGCTGTGCCCCAGCGGCCAGCCATTCAGCTGGCGTCCGTGGCCTGACCAGTGTGACGTCACAAACAAATATATACAGACGGGAAACCTCCGTAAGGGCATGGTCCTACGCTCCTGGGTGTGGGGAGGGAAGGTTTCCAGCAGTTCCATAAGATATCCCATGATGGCGCTGCAGTCAGAAGCAGCCCTTTAAACTGGCCAGAGCAGGGAGCAGGTAGCGGCTGTCCCCACCACCACCTCCCCTCAAACGCCGGCACGCTGGACACAGCCGTAGCCTCATGGCAGGCGGCACGAGCTCACCCCTCAGGCTCCCCTCCACGCTACCCTCTGACGTGCGAGAGGCACCCTAAGCCAGCGAACCGCCGAAACGCCTGACACCTGCTAGCATCTTACGGAACTACGAGAGGAGCGTAGGACAGTGGTTTAGGGTGGGCTGCTTCTCTGTATATGTTACTCTGTGGTCCGGCGTGCCGGCGTTTGAGTGGAGGTGGTTGTGGGGATAGCCGCTGCCTGCCACCTGCTGTGGCCAGTTTTAAAGGGCTGCTTCTGACCGCAGCGCCATCATGAGGCATCTTACAGAACCTTCCCTCCCCGCACCCCTGAGCATGGGACCGGGCCCTTACGGAGGTTTCCCGTCTGTAAATATTTGTCTGCGGTAGATGAAAGGTCAAAGGCGCAGACGGGAAACCTCCCTAAGGGCCCAGTCCTACGCTCTGGGGTGCGGGGAGGGAGGGTTTCCAGCAGTTCCGTAAGATATCCCATGATGGCGCTGCGGTCAGAAGCAGCCCTTTAAACTGGCCAGAGCAGGCGGCAGGTAGCGGCTGTCCCCACCACCACCTCCCCTCAAACGCCGGCACGCTGGACACAGCCGTGGCCTCATGGCAGGCGGCACGAGCTCTCCCCTCAGGCTCCCCTCCACGCTACCCTCTGACGTGCGAGAGGCACCCTAAGCCAGCGAACCGCCTGACACCTGCTAGCATCTTACGGAACTACGAGAGGAGCGTAGGACAGTGGTTTAGGGTGGGCTGCTTCTCTGTATATGTTACTCTGTGGTGACGTCGCACGGGCTGTTGTGAGGCCTTGACTATAGCTGGTGTTGGCCGAAGACGGAGGCGTGGTCGCTGGCACTGGGCACGCTGGCGATTCGGTTGAATGCGCAGCAGCTACCCGGCTGTGCTTGTCCCAACCAGCAGCTGCTTTGACCCCTGAAGGCGGATCATCTGAAGTCACTGTTACTGGCAGCCGTGTCGATGCTTGGTCGGACAATATTCTAACCCAGTGTTTTTCAACCTTCTTAAACTCCGGGACCCCTTTCCAAGTAAAAATGTTCAGCGACCTCCAGGCCCGTAGTAAAGTTATGCCAGTTATTCTAAATTCCAGTACCAGGTGATCAAAAAGTCAGCATAAATTTGAAAACTTAATAAATCACAGAATAATGTAGATAGAGGGGTAAAATTTGACAATCATGCTTGGAGTGACATGGGGTTTATTTAGAACAAGAAAATAATAATTATATAAATAAATAAAAAAAATTAAAGTTAAAAAAAATGTCCAACAGATGGCGCTGGACCGTGAAACGTCAGTGACTGCTACCGTGAAGGGTGGGAAGTACGCTGGTATGCTACAGAATCGCATCATCCCCAGCCTGGCTGATAAACACCTGCTGGAACGTACGATTTTTATGCAGGATGGCGCTCCAACCCATATTGATAGACGCATGAAACATCTCTTGCGCGTGTCGTTTAGTGATGATCGTGTGCTCAGTCGCTACTTTCGTCATGCTTAGCCTCCCAGGTCCCCATACCTCAGTCCGTGCGATTACTGGTTTGGGGTTACCTGAAGTCGCAAGTGTATCGTGATCGACCGACATCTCTAGGGATGCTGAAAGACAACATCCGACGCCAATGCCTCACCTTAACTCCGGACATGCATTACAGTGCTGTTGGCAACATTATTCCTCGACTACAGCTAATTTTGAGGAATGGTGGTGAACATATTGAGCATTTCCTGTAAAGAACTTCGTCTTTGTCTTAATTTGTTATGCTAATTATTGCTTTTCTGATCAGATTATGATGTTACAGATACAGGGGGAAGCTGATAGTTTCCATGTGAAAGGCTGGTTTTACCAGGGTGTTGGGTTCCCCAGCCGACCGGCTACTAGTTTGTACGTAGTGAATGGGATACAGCAGGTAGTCAGGTTTTTCCTAATGAGGTCGGAAACCGGAAGAAACGCTCGGCTGAGCGAGGGCGGCTAACCCAGATTGCAAATGAAATACAATTTAGCCACACAAATTATTCTAAAATTCCATATAAAATCACGGAATGATCATACTGAAAATATAATTATATGAATGGATTCAGGAGACATGAGGGGAATCAATCGCCTTAATTACAATTTAAATAACCTGTACAGATAAAAAGCAGATAAATTTAAGTACTACAATAATAATATTATAAGACTTATATTTACAATTATTGATACGTAGAGTTAATCAGTAACCATTTAGGAGGAAAATGGGCAGCATTGTACCACGCTACCTATCTTAGAAGACATACCACGTTATTTCCGAATTCTTTCAATAAACTTTGTTTTACTCACTTATTCTGCTTTTCGTTGTGGTAGTAATATTCTTATGTCTGAACATAGATTCCACCACAGAAACACAAAACATGAACCCAGCAAAGCGTATTACATTTATATATGTATTGTATTACATTTAATATTATTCTTAGTAACGTTCGTTTTATATCTATAGACTCCCACTTAAATATTTCATGGCCGACTGAAAATAGTAGATATGCAGCAGATAATTTATATATAAACAATTATATTAGTGGACAATAACTGAATATATTTATATAAAAGTCCATGATAAATTAAATATTATTTGTGCAACTATATTTCGACGGCAGCAGTATATTTGAACAGTGATATGCCATGCTTAATGCTATCTGAGCAAAGAGCTTCAGTCTCAACCGTTTTTTTAGTATTGTTCAATATATATATATATATATGCTTGTTAAATGTAAACAATGTTTGGAGGTAGGTGGTCAAAGCATTTAATTCTGTGATATTCAAATGTATAATACGTTGGAAGGAAAATTGTATTTTAAAGACGTTAGAATGCGCGGAAGGATACAATTTTGGGAGCAGGGAGAGCATGCTTTCGAACGCTTGGGAAGGGACTCGTAACTTGGACGTGGTGGTGAAATGTTGTGACGCTGGGCGGTCTGAAGTCGCGTTACGAACTTGTGATTTGAAGAGATAGGCATGTGTGGACTTAGAAAATTTACGGGACTGTGACTGAATAACGTAGTCTCTGCTTGAAAAGTGATAAACTATGCACGGTAGTAGGGCTGTGGAACTGTGATAATTCAGCAATCGTGTACTCGTGTGACTACAAAGCGTGTTTTATAACAAATAGTTTAATCGCGGGTTAATTAGAAACTGAAAAGTTCGATGGACTACACCAATTTACGAGTGGCAATTTGGAACTTTTACTATAGAGTGCTTGTGATACTTATAGTGCCTCTCATGAACAATAATTGGGGAAATATGCAGTCATTTACGGATGTATAAAGTAGGACCACCACCGCATGTCATGCCCGATAAGAGTAATAAACTCCATTTATAAAGAGTTACTTCGTGAGTGAATCTCTTCTTTATCTTAGAATCCATTTTGTTGGTCATTCAGAGGTTTAATTTATGTTTCTTAAATATATAATATTCAATATGACTGGTTATTCGTTTCTTCCATATTTGTTAGACATTCCTAAAATGGCCATATGTTTGTAATTCTATAGGATGAAACTACTTTGGTCATAAGTCCCTAGATTTTACTTAAAATAAGTTAAAGTAACCTGAGGACAACACGAACATCCATGCCCGAGGGAGGACTCCAGCCTCAGACGCGGGAGGCGTCGCGATCAGGAACGTGGCGCTCCAGACCGCTCGGCTACTCCTACGCTGCTCAGAATTTTTCTAAAGTGCTATAGACATGAGAATCTCTTTGTGCAATATCGAGTAACCTTATATGTTCGTATTTGTATCCATTTACCAAAAAGTTGCACATACAGGCAACAATCTGCCTGTGACAAAGAAAAAAAGATTGCTGTGCAGTGGTGGGATTACTATCACATCCCTCCTCCGGTAGTACTACGTTCAGAAATGGAAATATTGTCAATTCCGTTCTTTTATCTAACCATCTATCTTCATAACATGAGAAGTACCGAACATTAACGGTAACCTAACTGACTACAATAAAACAAATGTGCATTACATTATTACATTGAGAACAATGTAGTACCTATTTCTTGACGTTAGGACGTCAGTTCGTAAGGGACGTGCTTGGAATACTCTGTTTCTTGTAATTCATTAATGACATTTTCATATTTATTTATTTATTTGTTTATTTAGCCTGATCAGATTAGGGCTATCAGGCCCTCTTTTTCATCGGATCAGGGTTTTACACAAACAGAATTTCTTTACATGTGAGTTACCTATAACATAATAATGATTTTTACAGATAAACAGTTAATAACATAATTTATACAGGTTGATTACATGTAAAAGGATGTAAATAAAAGATATTAACTTAACTCTAAAAAGTATTAATACTAGCAGTACCACTGAGACACCTTCTGCTGCTGGTGGTGTAATAATAGAAGTAACAAGACTGATATTAGCAGATGCAATATTTACTTTTGAATATATCGAGACTGGTTAAGGCATGGCGAATTATGACAGAAGCTGTACCTGGCGAGAGCAATGGCAGTCGGAGAATATCTGGGAGGAGGAATGGATGTGACGTACCTGGACCGTAGGGTAATAGAGACTGGCGTAATTATTGCTTTAGTAGATAATCCATTAACTGTCCTTTGAAGCTGGCAGTGTTATTCAGTTCTCTGATATACTGAGGTAGATTGTTCCTAAGCCTGGTTCCTGCTACTGAAAAGGATTTTGAGAAACCGGCTGGGTGATGGATAGGGACAGAAAGGGTTTTGCCCTGACAGGAACGAGTAGTTCTGTTATGTTGATCAGATAAGAGTGTTAAGGTCGAGGAAAGATATGAGGGACAGTGTACGTTGATAAGAGAGTAGAGGAAACAGAGTGTATGAAAATCTCTGCGCTTGTTAGCACGGAGCCAGGATAGTTGCTTATAAGATGGTGAAATGTGATCAAAGAGACGGATGTTACATGTATATCGAAAGCAGGCATTTATGATTAGTTCCAGACGATGCGAACTTTCCCAAGAAAGACCTTGCAAGATAACATCACTGTAATCAATAATTGGAATTACAAGTGTTTGTATAAGTTTCTTTTTAAGATCGAGAGGAAAAAACTTCTTATATCTCCGTTGGGCATGAAGAGATGCTGATGCCTTCCTACACACGGCGGCTGTGTGGTCAGACCAATTTAGTTTGTCGTCTATTATCACTCCCAGACTTTTTGCCGAGGGTGAAAAATAGATAAGTGTGTCATTTAATATTAATGATGGTTGAGATTCGCGGTATTTGTGGTTAATGAGTCTAGGATGACCTACCAGAATCGCTTGTGTTTTACTTGGATTGAGCTATAATCCTATATTCTGTGCCCACTTTGATAGTGCGCATATGTCAGAATTGAAATTATCGATTGCTGCCTCCAGGTTTTTTGGTTTTGCATTTAAATACAACTGGAGGTCATCCGCATACATCTGGTATTTACAAAGGACAAGACCGATGATACGTCATTTACGTACAATGAAAAGAGAAGTGGACCTAACACCGAGCCCTGTGGTACGCCTGATAGTACTTTTCTCCACTGTGACTTTTCGGTGCCGGACATGACTCACTGAAGACGCAATGTCAAGTATGAGCGAAACCATTGCACCACGCCTTGAGAGAAATTTAGGCTGCTAAGTTTAGCAAGTAAAATATCAAAGTCCACAGTGTCGAAAGCTTTGCTAAAGTCTAAGCAGCACATAATAGTCGCCTCTTGTCTATCCGTTGCCTGCTTATGATCGTCTGATTTTATCAAAGCAGATGTTGTGCTGCGATATTTGCGAAAACCTGATTGGTGTTCGTCAAGAAGTTTATTAGTAGTCAAGTAGCTGGTTAGCTGATCATGTACTATATATTTTAGGGCTTTGGACAGTGCCGGAAGAATGCATATAGGTCGGTAATCAGAGGGTGCTGTGGCAATGTCATTTTTTGGCAGTGGCTTAACTAGTCCACGTTTCCATGCATCAGAAAAAACACTTGTGGCTAAGGACTGATTAAATATATCTGTTATGGTGGGCAGCAGTGGATCAATAATCTGCTTTATCATTTGGATAGTGATACCATCATCCCCAGTTGATGCTGATGTAATACGCGAAATGGCTTTTTTGACTGTATTTCCAGTAAAATGCTTAAAACAAAACTTATCATGGTTATAGTTGTTTATCCTCGTGGTATGGTCAATAAGTGTTTGTTTCGTTTGGTGATCGATTGTAGTGGTAGGTGTTGTGAAATAATGATTTAGTTCCTCAGTGGGACAGTGGGTTTACTTTCCCAGTAACAAGACCGCGCAGGTTTTTCCAGAGGACACCCGGTCTATTTATGTTGTCGGTTAAAGAATGGGCGTATCTGAGTTTAGCATTTCTCACAGCCTGGCTGACTCTGTTACGTTTCTGCTTGTAAGAGGTGTGATTTTCAGGTGTAGGGCGCAGTTCGTATGTCCGATGTGCAGTGTCTTTGAGATTCATGAGATGTTTTAGTTCATCAGTTAGCCATGGTGCGGGTTTCCTTCTCACTTTTTTGGTCTTGATGGGCGCATATTTATCATACAGCTGGTTAAGTTTATTTGTAATTTTGTGAAGTTTCTCGTTAACGTCCGGGAGGGTGTCGGCGGTTGGCTCGAAAATTATTTATAGCGCATCAGCTGTCAGTTCAGGTAAGCTGACGCGTCTTAAGTCACAGTATGCAGTTAGGAGTGGTTTCTTCCTAGGGCATGAAAATTACATCATGGGCAGACATACCAGGCGCAGATATTACTCTGTCTGGAAACCTTGTTGCAAATATATCTATTAAAGTGTGACTATCAGCTGTGTGATGGGTGGGTGCAAGCTGATGTAAGGTTAGATTCGAAGATGTAAGCATACACTTGAACGTCATGCAGGACGGACTGTTGAACAGAAAATTTATGTTAGTGTCTGCTGCTATAATTATGTGCTCATAGGTTGATTCGAGGTCTGAGAGGGCAGTTTCGAAGCAGTCCAATGCACCTACCTTCGGAGGTTTATTTATTTTAGAACATTCACCACTATGTTTTGTGACTATGAAATAAGAAATACTGAACCAGCATTAAAAATAGCTTTATAGCGCTATCATCGCTTCAACTGCCCTTTTCTCGACTGTGTCAGACTGTAGGTGTATTGCGGGAGGCAGGTGCTGCACGCCTTAAGCAGCAGCCGCGGCACTCAGAGACCCTGGGTTTGATGTCTGCTCGCGGCACGCCGTTAAGCGGCAACCACCCACCTGGCGGATTGTTTTAGCAGCCCTCCCCCTCCCCCCCCCCCTTTTACGTCTGCCGCTGCATCCGCCGCCTTCTTTAATGACGCAGGCGCCGACGTCACGCCACCCCCTCCCCCTCCCCAGTTTTTACGGACCCCGCGGTAATGGCGGCGCTGTGTCTCATTTACAGAGACGGCTGGAAATAATGCATCACCTGTTGAAAGTCTGCGCGGCCTCCCGCCTCGCCTGCGACTGAGGAAGTGCGAAGACCACGCGGCCAGAATGCTGATGCCGCCCTAATATATTCCACCCCCTACCCCCACCCCTCCTCCACAGCCCTGCTCACTCACACCGTGTCCCCAGGCGAGGTCTCACAGCGACGTGTGGCGTCTTTTTCAGATGCCGCCGACGGCCTACGTCTACAACTGTATTTCACGAATACGTATGTGGCAGAGGGAACTTTTTTGTGTCACCAAAAAATGTTCAAATGTTTGTATAGCTTATGGGACTTAACTACGGTGTTAATGATAGAATCTAAAACGATCACAAACTGTGGCGTTAATATTAATATTAAAAATTCTTAAAGTGATCAGAAGTGAACTACTTTAACTAATATGGACGGTACGTTGTGTTCTAGCTAGAAATACACCGTCAAATATTGCGCGTGTATCAGACGATTGAGCGTTTCACGATAATGTACTACTCCATGGCAGTGAAATCGGTCAGATGCTAGCTTGAACAAACAATTTCTCGTGTACGGCTTTCTCCGCTTGGAGTTGGGAATCAAGTTATCAGCATTGCATTTTGTAAAGCGAACCGGGCATGTTCAAAAATGTTCAAATGTTTGTTTAAGCTTATGGGACTTAACTACGGGGTCATCAGTCCCTAAACTTACAAACTACTTATGAACTAACTAACACTAAGGACGGCACAAATATCCATGCCCGAGGGGGGATTCGAACCCCCGACCGTAGTGCGCGTGCAGACCGTGACTGGAGCGCCTCAGTCCCCTCGGCCACCCCGGCCGGCTTTGTGTCACCTTTCGAAATCTTTTGATAATTGTGGCGTTTTAATAACAACCGTATGTAGGCTCTGTATCACAACTGAACAATGACCTATCGTCTCATACTCGATTAATTGATACGTCCGATAAATTTAAAACGCTCTTCCACATTTTATACCCACTTAGCGAGACTATTGAGGTTATATTGCAGACTCGCATCTGAAGTATGTGTTCATAAGCGAGACAGTACTGAATAATGATAGTTTTGCAATTTATTCTTCCAAAAGTGAGCTAAAATATCAGACAACCATTTGCATAAAAATGGTTTATATCTATAAAGTTTCAAAATGTTCAAATGTTTGTAGAGCTTATGGGAGTTAACTAAGAGGCTCATCAGTCCCTAAACTTACAAACTACTTATGAACTAGCTGATACTAAAGACGGCACAAATACCCATAGCCGAGGGGGGATTCGACCCCCCCCCCCCCCGACCGTAATGGCAGTGCAGAACGTGACTGGCGCGCCGCAAACCGCTCGGCCACTGCGTCTGGCACATAAACTTTGACGCAGGTTTCGGCAAACGTAATTTTGCCTCTGACTAGTGTTCCTAGGCCTCTACCAGTACGCAGTGCTCAGTCGACCTGTGCGTGAGCGTGCTCCACAATTTTATGTTGCACACATTAGTTTTAAATTTTAAATTTTATTCCACGACATGGACTCAGCCACATTCGGCCACTAAATTTTATTTCAACAGCTATTTTAATGAGAGCTAAATGAAATTCTTCTGAAGAAGGCAAAATTACTTTTGCCGAAACGTGGGTATATGTGTATAAACCATTTTTGTGCAACTGGTTGGTTGAAATTTTGTTCAATTTTGGATTGTGTTCCACCGTTGCTGAACTGCAGCCACGTTTAAAATTTTAAAATATTTATTTTTTAAGAATAAACCTTTATTTCTTAAGTATTGCACATTTTTGTACTTTAATTATTCAGTATCAAGTTCATTTGATGTCGAGGAATGAAAAATGTTATTTATAATATTTCAAGTCCAGCCAACATGCATTGAGTAAAAAAATATTAGTGAAAATAGATGAAACAACTTTAGTGATAACTAGATATAGTTCTTAACGGTATAAGAGGTGCATCTTGTAAATATAATTATTTTACATTGAACTGACTGTTATTATAAGGACGTGCGCCTATCCATACGCAACCAGATGCATTTATATGGCGTATCGGAATCAGTTACAATCAATATTGTAGTACTACATCTACATACACACGCCTAAATCCACCGTAAGGTGCGTGGCGGAGGGTACACTGTACCACTACTAGGCATTTCCTTTCCTATTCTCCCAAATAGAACGAGGAAAAAAAGAATACCTATACGCCTTCGAACGAGCCCTAATTTCTCTTATCTTGTCTTTGTGATCACTACGCGAAATTTAAGTAGGAGGCAGCAAGATCGTACTACACTCAGCTTCAAATCCCGGCCCTCTACATTTCCTTAACAGAAATTCACGAAAAGAACGTCGTCTATCATCAAGCGATCCCCAATTGAGTTGCCGGAGCATTTCCGTGACACTCGCGCATTGGTCGAACCTACCGGTAACAAATCTAGCTGCTCGCCTCTGAACCGCCTCTATGTCTTCCTTCAAACCGATCTGCTGCGGGACCCAAACACTTGAGCAATACTCAAGACGTGCTCGTACAAAAGCGGTATCCTTTACAGATGAAGGAAATCTTCCCAAAATTTTACCAATAAAGCGAAGTCGGCTGTCCGCCTTACTCACAACTGTTCTTACATGCTTGTTCCATTTCATATCGCTCTGCAATGTTAGACCTAGATATTTGAAGGACGCGCCAGCATCAAGAAGCTCACTACTAATGCTGTATGCGAACATTTTGGGTCTGCTTTTCTTACTCATGTGCATCACCTTACATTTTACTACATTTAGAGCTAGCTGCCATTCTTCGCTCCAACTAGAAAATTAGTTAAGTATGCTATTACAGTCAATTAAAGACGACATCTTCCCATACACCACAGCATCATCAGCAAACAGCCGCAAATTATAAGTTACTCTGGCCATCAGATTATTTATATTGATAGAAAATAATAGCGGTCCTATCACACTCCCCTGGGGCACGCCTGACGATACACTGGACTCTGATGAACACTCGCCGTCGAGATCAACGTACTCGTTCTATTACTTAGGAAGTCTTCCAGCCAGTCACAAATCTGTGAACCTATTCCATAAGCTCGTATATTCGTTAGCAGTCTTCAGTGTGGTACCGCGTCATACGCTTTTTATAAGTTGAGAGAAAAGCAATTCGCCTATTGCCCTGCAACCATGGATCGCAAGATGTCATGTGAGAAAAGGGCATGCTGCTGATTCATAGAAAGAAGCTTTACCGTCTCAAGGAAATTTACTATATTCGAACTGAGAATATACTCCAAAATTCTACAGGAAACTGATGTCAACGATATTGGCCTGTAATTGTGTGAGTCAGTTCTCTTTCCTTTCTTATAAACGGGAGTCAGCTGCGCTTTCTTTTTAATCACTTGCAACTTTCCGCCGAATTAAAGATTCGCGATAAATGCACGCTAAGTACGTGGCCAATGACGCAGAACACTGTTTGTAAAACCGATGTGGATACGTTTTCGTATTTATCTCTCTCAGCTGCTTCTCTACACCGGAAATACCTATTACTATGTCCTCCATTTCGGAAGTAGTACGTTGCTCAAATGATGGTACATTTGAGCGGTCCTCCTGCGTGACAGGTTTCTTAAAGGTTAAATTTAGAACTTCAGCTTTCCGTTTGCTTTCTTCTACTACTGCCCCAGAATGATCAACGAGTGACAGGATAGTGAGGTGTGACCTGCTTATCTATTCTGCTGCACGATCCGTTACAGTCATGCGGATAAGATGGCTGTCATCTCGAGTGCTAATGATACGAGGCCGTTGGGATCCAGAACGGCGTTATGTATTACCCTCCTAAACCCACAGATTCCATATTCTGCTGTCATTGGATCGCGACCAACTCGAGCAGCAATGTAGCGATACGATAAACCGCAATCGCGATAGGCTACAATCCGACCTTTATCAAAGTCGGAAACGTGATGGTACGCGTTTCTCCTCCTTACACGAGGCATCACGACAATGTTCCACCAGGCAACGCCGGTCAACTGCTGATTGAGTACGAGAAATCAGTTGGAAACTTTTCTCATGTCAGCACGTTGTAGATGTCGCCACCGGCGTCAACCTTGTGGCAATGCTCTGAAAAGCTAATCATTTGCATGCCACAGCATTTTCTTTCTGTCGGTTAAATTTCGCGTCTGTGGTGTAGCAGTTTTAATGCCAGCGGTGTGGATTGGACAGACAATAGTTTGTATGGACGGGAGGTACTTTGGACGCTGTAGTTCTGGTACGTTAGGAGCGGGTTTGCTCGACACCGCAGCACGCGGCGGTGCAGCGGTGACGTAATCCTGGGGGAGGCCGGCGGCGGTGGAGGGGGAGGCAGTGTGGAGCGCGCGACGCGGCTGTCAGGCGGCGTTGCGACACGTAACGCGGTTTCCTCCTCAGGAACTGGCAGCGCGACACACGCCGCCGCGCAGAAACGCGATTACTGGCGCCGCGTGTGTGGAGGGGTGGCAGTGGCAGCTGCAGTCGAGGCCGTCTGGGGACGGGCCGACACACTCCGCTGATAATGCCGTGGCTGAAGCGGCAGGGGGCCCAGGAGGCCACAGCTCGGACGTCAGCGATCGAAACCACGAAACCTGTCAAAGGGAGACGGCGTGTTAGATAATCAACACTTCCATAAGCAACAGAAAATATCGTAGTTGCTGGTACAACTTCCGGGTTATAAGGCCGTGGTCCATAAAACTTTCTAGTTTCACCTAACGTTTCGTCCAGAGCTGCGCCGGACATCTTCAGAGGTCTTCTCACTTGCGTTGAGTCTTGCCGACTTGCCGGCGCAGCTCTGGACGAAACGTTAGGTAAAACTGGAAAGTTTTATGGACCACGGCCTTATAACCCGGAAGTTCTACCAGCAACTATGACATCCGGTTGTGAAAGCCTTCATTGCATGATCAGAAAATATCGTCGCTATTTGCAACTGACTGTATCGTGGTGGAGCAATATTAGAAACCCTCGGAAGTCATAACATATCAGTTCACTCGAACATGGTCCACCTGCCCAATATCGTGTAATGTTGTTACAACAGGACAATCAGTGGCGCAACTATGGGGGGGGGGATGAGGGGGATAGAACTCCCCCCCCCCAGAAACGGAAAAGAAGAAGAAGAAAAAAGAAAAGAGTGAGAAATCGTATAACAGCAATATGGTAAAGGTAAAGATTGGAAACTTGAGGTGTTTTACCATAAGCATGCATTGGATGGGAGTGAATTAGTTTCTTCAACAGGAGTGGTAGATGGTAGTCTGTCTGGGAACTGACTAAAATTTTGCTCGTCAAGCAGATCTATCCCCCCCTCCCCCCCCCCCCCCCACAGAGCAAAGTCCTAGTTACCCCACTGAGGACAATGCTCATCTACACACTGGATGTGAAACTCATCGTGCTCTGCCAAACATGCAGCAACTTCTCCGGCCAGACGATCTTCGAACTTGTCTCCTCCACCTGTAGGATATGATGGGACGACATCTGACAACTGCTACTTTACGACAGTGAAAGGTTTGTGTATGTCATTGTAAGAGATGATTTTTATAATATGTGAACTAACGTCGTTAGAAAACCGTAGATTATAAAGTACCACCCGCCGTATGCGGAAAGAATGATTATGTAATGCCGTTCTCCTTGGCTTTGAAATCAAAGATACTGAATCGGATGTACAAAGCACTATTTGCAACCGACTGCATCCTGGTGAATCAATATTAAGAAACCCACAGAAGTTCAAAATGTTTGTAAAGCTTATGGGACTTAACTACGGGGTCATCAGTCCCTAAACTTACAAACTACTTATGAACTAGCTAATCCTAAGAACGGCACAAATATCCATGCCCGAGAGGGGATTCGAACCCGCGACCGTAGTGGCCGTGCAGACCGTGACTGGAGCGCCTCAGTCCCCTCGGCCACCGCGGCCGGCCCCATAGAAGTCAAAACATATCAGCCCACTCGAACGTGGTCCACCTGCCCAGTATCCTGTAATGTTGTTACAACTGGATAATGTTCGTCTACACACTGGATGTGAAACTCAAGGTGCTCTGCAAGACATGCAGCAACTTCTCCGGCCAGACGATCTTCAGTCTTGTCTCCACCTGTAGGATATGATGTAACGACATTTGACAACTTCACGACACTGAAAGGTTTGTCAAAGCAAGACTTATGAGTCTCGATGGAGTTTAAAATGTTCAAATGTTTGTAAATCTATCGGACCAAACTGCGTGGTCATCAGTCCGTAGCTTACAAACTACTTAAACCTAGGTAAACTAACCTAAGGACAACACACACACCCATGCCCCAGGGAGGACTCGAACCTCCACGGCGAGCAACAGCGCGCTCCGCAGCGAGACGCTTGAGACCGCTCGGCTACTCCACCGCGGCTTTTATAGTTTGACAGCTGAGTATTTCGTATGTAACTGCTTTTGTATACCTTGACTACTATTTTACACCTTGACTTCATAATTGATTTGATATGTAAGTCAATAATTACTTATTGAGATTAATTTTAACAAAAATGATCCCCACCAATCAGATGATTTTAAGTGCATTATATAAAGCCTTAAGAAACTACTATATTTTAGTAACGACTGTGAATATTTTAGTTAATCACTGGACAGGTTACTCTGCAACTTCAAAAATTTGGTTTGTTTTTAATATTTTTTCTTTAACTTTTTGATATCATACTTTGTAAATAGTAGCTTACATTCGGTTCTAGTATTTGTTTAGCAGCTGTCAAGATGGGCAGCTGTCCCGAAACCGGTCACGTTTTAGAAAATATAAGCGATCTGGAGACTGATATTCAAGAATTTTATTGAAAGGTTTGTATATGTCATTGTAAAATTAATCTCAATAAGTAATTATTGACTTACATATCAAATCAATTATGAAGTCAAGGTGTAAAAAACGATGGAAAAGCTGGTAGAAGCCGACCTCGGGGAAGATCAGTTTGGGTTCAGGAGAAATGTAGGAACACGGGAGGCAATACTCACTTTACGGCTTATCCTAGAAGATAGATTAAGAAAAGACAAACCAACATTTCTAGCTTTTGTAGATCTGGAGAAGGCTTTTGACAATGTTGATTGGAATAAACTCTTTCAAGTTCTGAAGCAAGCAGGAGTAAAATATAGGGAGCGTAAGGTTATTTACAACTTGTACAAAAACCAGACAGCGGTTGTCAGAGTTGAAGGGCATGAAAAGGATGCAGTGGTTGGAAAGGGAGTAAGACTGGGTTGTAGCTTTTCCCCAATGTTGTTCAATTTGTATACTGAGCAAGCTATAAAGGAAAGCAAGGAGAAATTTAGAGAAGGAATTAAAGTTCAGGGTGAAGAATTAAAAACATTGCGTTTTGCCGACGACATAGTAATTCTGTCAGATAGAGCAAAGGACCTGGAAGAGCAATTGAACGGAATGGACAGTGTGCTGAAAGGTGCATATAAGACGAACATTAACAAATGCAAAACTAGGGTAATGGAGTACAGTGTAAGAAAATCAGGTGATGCTGAAGGAATTAGATTAGGTAACGAAACGATAAAGGAGGTAGATGGTCGCAGTACAGATGATATAAAATACAGAATGGCAATGGGTAGAAAGGCGTTTTTGAAAAAGAGAAATTTGTTGACATCGAATATAGATTTAAGCCTAAGGAAGTCCTTTCTGAAGGCATTTGTATGGAGTGTTGCCTTGTATGGGAGTGAAACATGGACGATAAGCAGTGTGGACAGAAAGAGGATAGAGGCTTTTGAAATGTGGTGCTACAGAAGAATGCTGAAGATTAGGTGGGTGGATCGCGTAACTAATGAGGAGGTACTGAACCGAATTGGGGAGAAAAGAAATTTCTGGCATACCTTGACTAAAAGAAGGGATAGATTGGTAGGACACATTCTTAGGCATCAAGGAATTGTGAATTTAGCGTTGGAGGGAAGTGTGTGGGGTAAAAATCGCAGAAGGAGACCAAGAGACGCGTATAGTAAGCAGATTCAAGTGGATGTGGGTTGTCGTTCTTATGAGGAGATGAAAAGGCTTGCTCAGGATAGAGTAGGGTGGAGAGCTGCATCAAACCAGTCTCTGGACTGAAGACCACAACAACAACATAATATCTGAACTAACGTCGATAAAAAACCGTACATTCCGACCTGTCTACATTATAAAGTACCACCCGCCGTATGCGGGACGAATTATTATGTAGTGCCGTTTTCCTAGGCTTTCAGATCAAACATGCAGTATTTTGTCGCTGTCGGATGAACGGTATGGCAACGCAAGAAAAACGAATGTACACCTAAGCAGTGGCAGCAGTACCAATTACCAATTTCAATTTTGTAGCTTTTCCTTTGGGATTTCACCATTTTTTCTAAACCAAAACCAGTATTTAAAAACAGAAGAAAAGCCGCGGTGGAGTGACCAAGCGCTCTAAGGCGCCTAGTTGCGGAGCGCACGATTGTTCTCAGTCGGAGGTTCGAGTCCTCCTTTGCGCATGCATCTGTGTGTTGTCCTTAGGTTAAATTCAGTTGGTTTAAGCTGCAAATCCTGGGAATCATTAAGTCCGATAAATTGACAAATATCTGATTTAAAAAATATATTCACATCGGTCATGTTATTTATTACTTCAAATTCAAATGTTTGTATAGTCTATGGGACTTAACTACGGGGTCATCAGTCCCTAAACTTACAAACTACTTATAAACTACTTACGAACTAGGACGGCACAAATATCCATGCCCGAGGGGGGATTCGAACCCCCGACCGTAGTGACCGTGCAGACCGTGACTGGAGCGCCTTAGTCCCCACGGCCACCGCGGCCGGCATTTATTACTTCTAGCGAGATTAAAGCACAGCAATTGATATTATATACGAGGGCCGTAACTCCATATTGGCAACACTGCTGTGGAGGAACTATGCAAAAGAATCTACTGTTGTCGCTGATCGCAAACGTTGTTCACATACCTGCGTTACCTCCGAGGAAATGGACTCGCTCGGCCCAAGTCACTAGCGTGCACACAATAGTGGGAAACACAGTCACTTGTGAGCGAACGTTGTAACACGTAACGGATTTCGAAACAGGATCAACTGAGTTGGATCAGTATTGGCCGTGGTGGAGTGGCCGAGCCATCACAGGCGCCTATCTGTGGGGCACGCCGCTGCTCGCCATCAGAGGTTCGAGTTCTCCCTCGGGCATGGTTGTATTTGTTGTCCTTAGCATAAGTTACTGTAGGTAGTTTGTAAGCCTAGGGACTACAACATAGTTAAATCTCATAGATTTACAAACCTTTGATACCTCAACATTGAATATGTCATAGGTCGTACAGCACGAAAGTGTCTTCAAGAGGCCAGCGGGGAATCGGCATTGCCGTACAGAACAGTGGGACGTTGGGTGAAAGCCTTCAACAAGGTAGGCAAACTGTCGTAGACATGAATCCTGCAGGTTATCCTAGCGTCACTGAAGAAGTGCAAACTGTTGCCAGTCCAACGAAAGGCATAAAGGTCGCCTCGAAAGTCGAAAGTGCGTTGAAGCCCCAGTAATGTGAATGTTATTGTTTAAAAAATACATAGTCATCCATCAGCTGTTTATTGTATTTAAAACATTACCGGTTTCGGATATTATCCTACATCAGAAGAGTAAAATTAAACAGACTGACTGATAACTACATAGTTGAACTGGTAAACTTAGCAGAGGTGGAGAACTTCGATCTCTGCGAAGTTTACCATATCAACTATGTCGTTATCAATTAGCCTGTTTAATTTTACTTTTCCGGTGATGGATAATATCCGAAACCAGTAAAGTTTTAAATACAATGAACAGCTGATGGATGACGACGCATTTTTAAAAGTATATTACGGCTGTTGACTCACAACTAAGCAAAAATTTGAAAGTTATTGTGCTTCTCGTGTAGGACTCTGGTGGTGTTATTCTTCCACATTACGTTCTTCCGCGACAGACCGTTAATGCCCAGCATTACTGTTCGATTTTGGAGAATCACCTGCGACAAGCTTTGCGAAAGGAGTGGCAACACTTTCTGCGCAACCCACCCATCATTTTGCACAATGCGTGGGCGCACACAGCGCAAGCTGTGGATGCTCATTTCGGTCGATGGGCCTGGGAAGTATTGTATCATCCACCATACTCCCCGAACATAGGTCTTCGTGACTTCGAATTGATTCCGAAGATGAGGAAACCACTTCGTAGCATTCGCTTCAGAATTGTTCCAGAGGTTCGAGAGTCAGTAGACCGATCAATTCGCACCATCAACAGAACGGACCCTGCTAACGGTATACTACGCCTTCCACATCGCTGGCAACGCGTTCTGTTTTTTACTATTTTGAAGGACAATAATAGGTGCAAACATGTAACTCTTTTGTATCGATTTAATACAAATAAACGATCCCTGAGACGGATTTTCGTCTCAAATATGTCAAAGACATTGATAAATATGAAGCATTGAATTAAAATTTGTGGTGTGGCCGGGACTCGAACCCGGACCTCCACGGTTACTAGGCAGACGTCTTAACCGTTAGACTACCACACCACTAACGATTAAGGCACCTTGTAATAGTTTGAGTACGATTTCCCTCCACATAACAAACTTTAATTCGGCTTCTGTGTTCCAAAGATAATTGGCACTACTGCCAAGGCTCTCCATGCAGCGGACTAGCATCTCGGCAATGGACATAATGGAACAATCCTGTTTAGGTGATATAAATATCAATTTAATACAAATAAACAATGTCAAAGACATTGATAAATGTGAAGCATTGAATTAAAATTTGTGGTGCGGCCTAGTAAGCATGGAGGTCCGGGTTCGATTCCCGGCCGCACTACAAATTTTAATTCAATGCTTCATATTTATCAATGCTTTTGTATCGGTTAAGTTCCAACCCTCGTATACCATCAAACAGTTAAAATAATGAAGGAACTTAGATTAGTGTTTAACGTTTGGACGACAGGCTGGTTATTAGAGATCTTTCTTGTGGATTTCTGACCATAACATTCTTTGGTATTTTGTGCGAAGATAAGACTGCTAGCACGAAATCTTGCAACTTGTGCGTATTTTTATTGATTTCTTCTCTTATTTTTTCTTATAGTAAAGAATTGTTCACGTTTTCTATTTCAGCAGAGTTACGGTAGCCTTCCGTGAAGTCCACTAAGACCGTGATGGCAGTTTGCTTCAATTTCCGACATAAATTTGGCTTCAGATCTCCGGAGGATAGAGCGGACGTTCCTTCTCGAGTCCCCAGCGACGGACGGAATATAAGAACAATGTCTTCCCGCAGAAGACGTAGAGCGGCCATTCCGTTTTACGTGGGAGAAAACTACCCAAGTTGTAAACTCTATCAGGTATATCTGCGTTAAACAGACCAGAATAATGCGAGATGGGGCCGCAACCGCGGCGCAAGTTATATCGAGCGGAAGCGGCGCTGCAGGGCGTTACGTTTTATTCCCGGAATGCCCCTAGGGAAGCCGGGCTGACTTTTCCTGAGGCCGGCCAGGCCGGTGGGTCCGCGAAATCAGCTGCCGCGCCGCTTATCGGAAAATAGTTAGCAGAATTTTCATAATGTACGATTAATCTAATAGCGATCGCCGGCTATTTCCCTATTGTCTTCAGACCGCGTTAAAATCCGATAGCGGGACATTCTGCTTTATGGCAATAGTTGAGTTACGTGCACCAGAGAATTTCTGCAGACTTTTAATGCTTCCCCGCGTCAAACGTGACGTCAGACACGAGGCAGTTGCCACGAGGTTGTGGTCGTTAGCCTGCGCTACTCTCACATTTAACATCATCTGCCTAACCTGCCAAAGGTTCGCAAATCGATTCCGTATTTCTTGATTTCCCGAAAGCTTTTGACACCGTACCTCACAAACGGCTTTTAATCAAATTGCGTGGTTATGGTACATCGCCACAAATTTGCGATTGGTTAGGGGATTTCTTGTCAGAGAGGACACAGTTCGTAGTAATCGATGGTAAGGTATCGTCTAAAACAGAAGTGATATCGGGCGTTCCATAGGGTAGTGTTGTTGGTCCTCAGCTATTTCTTATTTACATAATCGAATTAGGGGAAAATCTAAGTAGCTCTCTTAGGTTGTTTGCAGATGACGCTATCATTTACCGTCTAGTACAATCATCTGAAGATCAAAACTAACTGCAGAACGATCTGAATAAGATATCAGTATGGTGTAAAAATTAGCAATTGACTCTAAATAATGAGAAGTGTGAAGTCGTCCACATGAGTACGAAAAGAAATTCGTTAAACTTTGTTTACAAGACAAATCAACCAAATGTGAAGGCCGTAAACTCCACAAAATACCTAGGAATTACTATTACTTCAGACTTAAATTGGAAAGAACACGTAGATAATATCGTGGGAAAGGCGAACCGGAGACTGCGTTTTATTGGCTGAGCCTTTAAAACGTGCAACAGAACTACAAAAGAAACTGCATACACAACGCTTATCCGTCCATTCTCGGAGTATTGCAGCTCAGTGTGGGCTCCTTATCAGGTGAGTTTGACGGAGGACATCGAAAGAGTCCAAAGAAGGGCAGCTCGTTTCGTATTGTCACGATACAGGCGAGACAGCGTTACGGAAATGATACAGGATCTGGGATGGGAATCTTTACAACAACGGCGCTTATCGCTGCGGCGTGGGCTACTTGCGAAACTCCAATCGCCAACATTCTCCTCCGAATGCGAAAATATATTGTTTACTCCCACTTACATAGGTAGAAATGATCATCAGAATAAAATACCAGAAATAAGAGCTCGAACAGAGAGATTCAGTTGTTCTTTCTTCCCGCGCGCTATTCGAGAATGGAATGGGAGATAAATAGTATAATTGTGGTTCAATCAACCCTCTGCCAGGCACGTAAATGTGATTTGCAGAGTATCCCATGTAGATGTAAAACCTGTTTTCGTGTGTCATACGAGGCGCGTCCAGAAAGTACCGTTTGGTAATAAAGTGAAATTGTACACATATATAGAAGAAATTATTATTGCACAAAATTCTGCAACTCTTAACCTACTTTTCCACACAACTGCCGAAATGTTTCAGGCATTTGTTATAGAGTGGCACCAGGTTTTGTATACGTTCTTCATAGAAATCTTCCGCCTGTGTCTTGAACCAGTTGGAAACAGTTTCTTTCTGCTCGTCGTCATTGGTGAAGTGATGAACGCCAAGGAAAGACTTGAGATGTAAGAACAGATGAAAGTCGCTAGGAACAAGGTCAGGGCTGTACGGAGGATGGTCAAACACGTCCCAGCCAAATACCTGTAGGAAATATTTCGTCACATTTGCAGTGTGTGGTCGTGCGTTGACGTGAAGCAAAACAACACCTTCCGATATCTGTCCCCGGAGCTTATTATGAATATCACGGTGCAATTTCCGAAGTGTCTCGCAATAAGCAATAAGCAAATTCTTTGACCACGCGGTAGTCAATCAGTAGGATGCCTTTCCAGTCCCAGAACACTGTGCACATCATTTTCCGAGGTGTCATGATCTGCTTCGGCTTTACCTTTGTTGGGGATGAAGTGTGCCTCCATTTCATTGATTGCCGCTTACTCTCAAGGGTGTCGTAAGAAACCCACGTATCATCTCCTGTGACTATCCGTCTCAGAAATTCTTCGCCGCTTTCAGCATAACGGGTCAAAAACTCAAGTGCACTACCCATCCGTTGTGCTTTTTGTTGCCCAGTGAGAATCTTTGGTACTCAACGTGAGCAAAGTTTACGGCATTTCAGTTGTTTGGTAACAATTTCATGCATCAGTGATCGTGAAATTTGGGGGATGTCCATAACGAGAGCACTAATTGTAAACCTATTGTTTTCCTGGATCTTGTCATCAATCGCGTGAACCAGTTCTTCTGTAACCAAAGGTGGACGCCCACTTCGATCTTCATCGTGCACATCACTACGCCCGCCATTGAACTGTCGGACCCATCTTCTCACCATCGAATCACTCATCGCATTTGGTCCGTAAACATCGCAAATTTGCCGATAAATTTTACTTGGTTTCACTTTCCTCGCATTCAGAACCGAATCACCGACCTGATTACACAGGCGGCGGGATTTTGAATCAACGCCGACATTTCAAACAAGCACAACAAAGCGTACGTAACTGAGAGCGATCTCCATATGGTGAACGTTCTTCTCCTTGATACACATCGTCTACAGCGCATGTGCGAAACTGCAATCGCAGTGCTGCAGTGGAGATAAATTGAAACGGAACATACTTTCTAGACGCGCCTCGTAGTTCTGTTCACTTCTTGTAACAACATAACGTTAATCAGTCTTCATTCTCCACATAATTTAGTGCAGGCTACTTTGACACACATCATTTTCTCTTTCATAATCATTATCAACGTCAGGTGTGTAACTTACAGGTATCCTCGTGACTGCCGGCCGCGGTGGCCGAGCGTTCTGTGCCCCGCCAATCACAGTCTGCACGGCCACTACGGTCGGGGGTTCGATTCCCGCCTCGGGCATGGATATTTGTGCCGTCCGTAGCATTAGCTAGTTCATAAGTAGCTAATGTAAGTTTAGGGACTGATGACCCCGTAGTTAAGTCCCATAAGCTCTACAAACATTTGAACATTTTCCTCGTGACTTAAATTCTCAATATACGAGCATCATTCTTTTCTAGGCGTATAATTTACAAACTGCATTATCGTTCCGTTACACTAAGAGTTTGAAGAACATATATTCGTGTGTTTGAAGGTGATACACGTGCAGAATTGCTAAATTTGACAATGCGTCATATTGTTTGCTTTTGACTTTCCTGCGTGTCAAGAAATCTTTTATACGTATAATATCAATTGCTGTACGTTAGCATCGCTAAACCAGAAATGCTTTTACCTATTTTTGTTTTGATCGGTTAAATACAGTGGCCGTTTAAACAACAAATTGAAAAAAAATGAATGGGTAAAAAATCTAAAAAAAAAAAAAAAAAAAAAAAAAAAAAAATTAAAAAAAATGTTGCTTGTCACTGAAGTGTTCAAATGTTTCTGAAGCTTAAAGGACTTGACTGCGGGGTCATCAGTCCGTAAACTTAGAATCTACTTATGAACTAGCTTATGCTAAAGACGGCACAAACATCCATGCCCGAGGGGGGAATCGAACCCGCAAAGGGAAGCGGCCTCTCGCCTCGCAGCATATCACCTCAATGTGCTCGGCCACTCCGACGCGGTCACAGAAGTGTGATCAACACAAAGTTATTGGCACAAGTTAGTTTTGTAAGCTCATAAACAAGTTATGTCGTTGGCGGAAAAGAGGGAGTACGTATCCATGTCAACTAACGCGACAGGGAAGGGGCTCGCAAAGTTGACATAGATGGTATCACATGTTGTCTCATGAGGCCCTTTTTCGGCGTGGTACCCCAGCGTCTTTGTGTAAGATGCATAGGATAGAGGCCCATAGGGAAGCTTGCACGACGACGCGAAGGTTTGTAAAGAATTTGGTCCATAGGAACACCTCAGTGAAGGTTTACGGAGTAAAAGGACCATAAGGGTGCAAGGTAGTGCACACCTATATTCAAGAAAGGCAGTAGGAGTAACCCACTAAGCTACAGGCCTATTTCATTGACGTCAATTTGCAGCAGGGTTTTAGAACATATCCTGTCTGCAAAAAACATAATTGCTTTACTGTTTTCGTCAACTGTGTCATGTTCATCAATATTAGTATCACGTACCTCTATTTCAACTTTATTATCACTATAAACACCAATAGCGTCTTCAATTTCTGAAGCAGCAGCATCTTGTTATTCGGAATCCATTCGTCTGTAGAATCTTCGCCGCTGAAAGTTGAAGCAACATCCTCTTCTGTAATTTTAAATGTGTTTATTTCCGTCAACAGTTGCAATATAATTGTTTAACAACATGTTTCGATCACTTGGAACTCAGCCAGACAAGTTGCGGACGCAACTATAAGATCTGAAGATAATCCAAGTGATCGAAACATGTTATTAAACAATTATATTGCAACTGTTGACGGAAATAAACTTATTTAAAATAACATAAGGCAGTTACGGAGACTCTCCAATCGACCATGTCGACTATAATGATCCTCTTCTGTATCAATAGTCAATAACTTTCCAATATATTCTTTTTTAGTTTAAGGTGCTGTCTTCAGATTTGGAGAGTTCCGCTTATCAGCCATGAGAATCTAGAGTGAAGTTCACAGTAAAAAAAGGTTACACAGTAATGAACAGTTCACAACGCTGTGAAACAGTAGCAACTGTGTCCAGCAACAATTAGAACGTCTCGCTGCAACAATTGCATATATACCCAGGGCTAAGTGTTGCCAATCGTGACTGTACGGCAATAAATCCAGTGAGTTTCCCAGGTAACCTAGTTATAGAACAAAGTGTGGTGTCGCACAAGTATGAAGTGCGCGTCACGTACTTTCGCCGCGTGCCGCCATGCACGCACGGCGCGGCGTTCTTACGACGTCAGCCACGAGCGCCCTCTGCTGCAACTCCGCTCGTGGTCACCACTGCTGCATCGGCGACTCGGGAATCAGATAGGCACCAGTTAAGACGTGGCTATCGGATAGGCACTAGGAATCATCAGTAGACAGGCCTCTATCTAATCTATGTATCAGCATTCTGCAGTCAAGAACTATGTAAAAGTTAAGTATTACTAAGTCTCTATGAAATATATATCTCGTTCTAATTTACGCCGACCGCGGTGGCTGCGGGGACTGAGGCGCTCCAGTCACGGTCTGCACGGCCCCTACGGTCGGGGGTTCGAATCCCCCCTCGGGCATGGATATTTGTGCCGTCCTTAGTATAAGGTAGTTCGTAAGTAGTTTGTAAGTTTAGGGACTGATGACCCCATAGTTAAGTCCCATAAGCTTAACAAACATTTGAACATTTCTAATTTGGTCTAGTGTTTCTAGTTTCTGCTGTCCCACTGGCTGGTCACCTCCTACCTGCACACGCGTGCATCCTTTATTCCTGTGTCGGTCTCTTTCAACTCGGCCACCGACACTTACGACAACCCTTGGCGGAAGCGAGACACAAAAGCGGCGACGAGGCTGGGAGACAAAACAAAGTACTTTTTTTTTACTGTCGAAGTGTGGGAAAACATCGTTTATCGCATGAAAGAGAAGGAAGCACTCCGGTAAGGAGCTCTCGCTTGGCCAGATGGAGTAGCGGGTGTAGCGTTGTGAGTCCTGGAGGTGAGAGGTGTGTCGCTGGGAGGGCGTCAGGTCTGGCAGAGCTTAGCCTGGCCTCCAGTGAGCCCGCAGCCTGACAAAGCAGCTGTGGGGTCCTCACTGCTAGCCAGAGCCAGGCTTACACTAGTACTGTGCTGCGGATCAGCCGCCAAGGTAGGGGCCACACAGTGGCGTCGGACACTCGGCCATCACTCGGCCTACAACTAGGGATGCAAACGATACATCGATGTTTTGACAACATCGATGTTTCGTCCATAAACATCGATGCTTTGAACAACGATATATCGCCGATGGATCGACGACAGAAGTCCAAAACTATCGACATCGTTCAACAATTGATTGTCAACTCCATTATTACTTTATTAGTTGCTCAGCCAGCGTCAGCTCAAGTGCGGTGCTCCTGGTGTCGTCGCTCGTCGCTGTTTTCATACTTTTGAAATAGTAGGTAAGTGAAATATGAAACTAACAACAATATCATTCACTCACCTTTGTTTGCTATTCTCTCAGTGCTGCAGTCACCTGTTCGAGTGAAAACAATAGTATGTTTCACTTCTGTTGGACAGTTTGTACGCGTACATATAGCCAATTAGCCACACGTGTAATAGTTTTGTTGTGTGCAGCAGGAAGTGGTGAAACGCAAGGACTAAAAATTTTATAAATCCGAATCTAGAGTACTATTTAATATTGAAAGTAATGCACACAAACATCGCAACTGTAATATCACACCGATGACTTCAGAATAACAAAAAAATTCGAAATCATCAAACTAATGTCAAATGAGAAGCAAAAAAATTGTGTAGGAAGAGTGGCTCTTCAATCATACGGTTTGCATTTGATGTCAAGTTCAGTTATAAAATAAATCTTATTCATATTTCAAAATTCGAAAGTTATTGGACCTTCACGACACTGGAGAATGCAGATATTGGGAAGACAAATCACAAATTCTTAAACAAAATTAAAATCTTTCATGGTTATTATTTGTCATATTGCCTCTTGGAGTCTATCTCGTTTTTTATGTCGATCTTTGATGTTTAATGTGATGCTTGCTGCATCGGGCTGCTGGCATTGCTGAAATTTCATCCTCCAAAATCAGTGGAATCGAATCTTTGACAGTGCTACCCCGTCAGACTGATATCGTACTGTCAAAACGTCAGTTAAAATATCAAACAAAAGTCGACGAAAAATCCGAGACAAAAGTCAACAAGCTAAGTATAACACATTTTCATTTCAGCAAGGTACAAGATTTGATAAACGTCATTGATGAATATCTTTTTAAAAATACATTATTAAGTAATAACTGAAAGATGCATAATGTTTAATTTTCTCCACGTCGACAGCTAAGAAAAATGCAATACTTCAACAAAACACAAGTTATTTCGCATGTAATGAACAAATCTATGTAAAGTCCAAGTAAAATCTGCGCAATAGGTAGCTAAACCTTATTCTCAACTTAATTTTCATTTTAATCTGCCATTTCGCTGTGTATTCGTAGCCTAGTAAAAGAACATAAATAAGGCAGATACTTTCTGGCAACACATCTTCATTTCAGCGTGTTTTTCCTAATATTTCTAAAACGTATGGAAACATCGGAAAAACATCGATGTATCGGTTTTCAGAGCGATGTTTTTATAACATATTTTTGCGCAGGAACATCAATGTCTGAACATCGATGTTTTATCAACGATGTTGCATCCCTACGTACACCGCCGGCCGCCAAAACTGCAGCGCCATTTTCACATACTGCTGGGTGCACACCACCTGTTCTTGTCGTTCTGTGTCGCTGACTGTTTTTACGTAGCTCGCCACAATTATTCTTTCCCGCCATGTCTTCAATTAAGAGTGTCACCTGCACCCTACGTCCTGATTGTTATCTTTTCTTTACTCTTATGGCCAACAATAGACCACTTCAATCAGTCTTATCAGTTAGGTTCTTCTGTTCTTAATTGCCTAATACTTTCTCATTCTGTCAGATCGTGCACTTGTTTCTTCATCCTAAATCATCCTCCCCAGTCTCCTGTTTTTGATTTTTATTGGCATTGTGATGTGTTTAAGGCTGTTGCAAACCGTATGTATTCGGTACTGAGTAACGAATACTTTGGCTGACACGAAGTACCGAATCGTTACTTAAATTCATTTCGTTATTCGCATCTACCGTGTCGATACGAACTCTGTAACGAAAATCATTATCGAGAATGCATATATTCCATGATACTGCTTATTACGAGATGAGTAATTTGTATATAACTTTCGTGACGGACTAAAGTGCATATTGTAATGTTCTACAATTTTAGATGGTAATTATTTGTTTTTAAACATTTTCGATTTTACGTATCACGCCGCGGTCTGTTAGCCGCGCGTATTGGAGGAGCGCCTTGTTGCGGTGCGAGAGGCCATCAGCTATCGGGGGCTCGAATCCCCCCTCGGGCATGGATGTTTGTGTCGTCTTTAGTGTAAGGTACTTCATAGGTAGTTCGTAAGTTTAGGGACTGATGACCCCTTAGTTAAGTCCCTTAAGCTTTACAAACATTTGAAATACTTCCCGCTGGTCGCAAATTTAGTGCTACTACTATGATAGGTCACACTGGCATTCTTCATGACTGATCCTGACATTTGAAGTCTCCAAATAAAGTGCGGGAACAGTACTTAAAATGGAGGTGGCGGGTGGGTCTCGCTAATTTTTCAATCTGTATGACAATTGTATTTTAAACACGAGGGAATTGGACAGTATTGATCCCTTACCCAGTAGTATAATTGCCTAAAAGAAAAGCTGCCATACTGTATCTATGTGACAAATTTAAACGTTAAAGTTGTATTAACAGTAACGGTTAAATTTTTTCGCGGTTTCAAAGACAATGTAGCGCCCGTACTACTGGTTGGTTCTGCTAACGAGTAACGATACGTTTGTAACGAGTAGTGTTACTTTCAGTAACGATTACATACGAGAACACATCTGTTTGTTACTCTCACAGCTCTAGATGCGTTTGACCTGGAGTAACTTCAACGCGTCTGTCTTGCCTTCAAACTCCTCAATCATAATAACGCAACTTCATGGCCTTCTTGATCTACGGCATTCAAGTAATGTCCCTCTTGCCATTTCATACTTCTCAGTTATTCACCTGTTGTTCCTATTTTCTCTTGTCCTTATCATATAACCTACGAAAAGGATCCGTTTCTTTTTCGTTTGTGCTTGCCACTAGTTCTATATCTTTAGAAACTGTTTCATTTGAATCTATTGTCCAAATTCCGTCTTTTTTATTTTTTTATTTATGCATGTTTGACTATCATTCTTGCTATTTTGAGTAATCTGTGTACGGTTACAGTTTACTTGTTTAAAGAAGCCGGCCACGGTGGCCGAGGTGACTGAGGCGCTCCAGTCACGGTCAGCACGGCCACTACGGTCGGGGGTTCGAATCCCCCCTCGGGCATGGATATTTGTGCCGTCCTAGTTCGTAAGTAGTTCATAAGTAGTTTGTAAGTTTAGGGACTGATGACCCCGTAGTTAAGTCCCATAAGCTTAACAAACATTTGAACATTTTGTTTAAAGAAAGGTTCGAAAACGTGTGTTATTTGTCGCTATTTGACCTTATTGTAGTGTTTTAGTTTCGTGGCAGTTGCGGGTCGTCGAGATTTAGGGGTTATTGTTCAGTTAGAGGTTGAATGCTTCACTTGTGAAATGGATGAACTGTGCTCCATCATTACACCGAAAGTAAGTATTTGTGTCCCCTTTGGGAATGATAGCCCGCTGTATACTGAACATGCGAAATTAAATTGCCATAGAAACTCTTATTGGACTCGGATTCGGCTGTGAGAATCTCGAAGATGAACATTTTTCTTACTGATTGCAAAATCTCGCCAGGTAAGAACTCTTATTCCTCTTGACGCCACATGATCAGTGACGTAACTACCACCTCGTTTTTTACTCAAATTTTTCACTGACTTTTGAGGATAGTAATTTCAATGTCAAAAATAATTAAATTTATGGGCAAGGATATATTTTCTGAAGGTACTGCGAATGTAGTCTTAAACAAAAGTAACTGTCTCAGACAATGCAAGTGAATATTTTGAAATTTGCAGCTGGAGGTTGAAGATGAACAGTAAGTGGATAGATGGAATAATTCGGTAGCAAGTTACGATCGTGTTTGCTGACGGTTGGTAGTATACATTCAGAAGCAACAAGAAACGAATGTTTCAAATGTTTGTATAGCTTATGGGACTTAACTAAAGTCCCTAAACTTACAAACTACTTATGAACTAGCTAATACTAAGGACAGCACAAATATCCATGCCGGAGGGGGGATTCGAACTCCCGATTGTAGTGGCCGTGCAGACCGTGACTGGAGCGCCTCAGTCCCCTCGGTCACCGTGGCCGCCAAACGAAACTTTAACAGTGGAGGGAAATCAAAGGGTAAAAATTGTAGTGTTTGACAAAAGAGTGACTACACGAGCAATTTCAAGTGAATACAATTTACAGTAGTTATGCAGAAGTGATCACATTTGCATCCAGTAGTTCTGCTGTGAGCACTAGTGGCAAGAGAAACAATAAATATGAACATTGTAGTGGAACCACGGTTGCCTAAAAGAGCAAAAACGTCGTGATACAAACCATAATAAAGTCATACACACTATTCAATACATAACACGATTAGCTGGCGTATGTGAGCGATTTCGGCACAAATATCGTGTACGACGCTAGATTTAACACCATCTTGTCTGGAATCCGTTTATGGTATTGTTTTGGCGGTTGGCGTGGCAGCCAGTGTCTCGAGTATTGTTTTCCGGCGCGGCGTGCCGCTTTGATCTGGCAGTAATCTCGTGACGCAGTGTTTAGGCTCCGCTCCGCCGTCCGTTGCGTTGCACATCGGAGCCATTCTTTCAGACCGCGCACAGTAATTGCCGTAAGTGGCGAGGAAGCGAATTACGGCCGGCAGAGCGCTCTGCCGGCGATTGGGGCGCCATCGAGCGGCGTTCGGCCGCTGCACTCGAGAGCACAAATCCGCGAAAATCCAGCCAACAGCTTGAGTAATCCACTTTCCGACGAGCCGAGTGTTTTAAATCAATCGGTAGCACGCGCCCGCTATTGTGTGCCGACTAGAGCGCTGTTCTAACGGCACTTGCTGCACTACCCAGCGCATAGGGGATGCGCAGTGGCAAACAATTGCTTGATGCACAGTGTCATTATTTACTGTTGGGTGAAAAGGCGGTCTCCACCCTTCCTTTCTCTTATAACTGCAGTCCAGTGAAGCGATGCCAGTGCAACTTGAACATCGTGTCTACTGTGACTGACAACATTATTGTGGGTTTTTTGATACTGAAGTCCTCTATATCGTAGGAAAACATGAGCCGCCTGATTCTTTTGACAGTGTCATAGCCGTCTACGATTTTTGTGTTCCAACCTGTGTTTACACTCCCATTACTGTCTCAGTATCTCTGTATTTATCCTTTTTTGTTTTCCTGTTCATGTACGTACTTGATAATGTCATTGTTAGTTAAAGAGCAAGATGCCAATCACCCCCTCCCCCCTCAGTATAGGGGAATTTGACATTGACAAAAATAATAAAACAAGAGGAGTTGACGAATAGCCCTCTAAATACACCTTTACAATCTCCTAGTGTGATTAATGGCATCTCTCCATCAAACTCACTAAAACCCAGGCAATAATTAAAGCAGAAACATGCGTTTCATCTGTCCCAGTGACCTCGTCATCTGTTCCCACAACCTATCTAACAAACTAAAATATACCGGACTAAAATCTGAGCGGAATCTATCCTGGAAGCTCCACCTACCACCTATCTTGAAAAAAGCCCAAAATATAACAGAAATCACTAACAGGTCAAATATGGAAACTCTAATCCCGCACCGTTCTTCATACCTAAGATTCTCATTCGTCTTAAAAAAAAAAAAAAAAAAAAAAAAAAAAAAAAAAAAAAAAAAAAAAAAAAAAAAAGTTCAAATGTTTGTAGAGCTTGTAGGACTTAACCACGGGGTCATCAGTCCCTAAACTTTCAAACTACGTGTGAACTAGCTTATACTAAAGACGGCACGAATATCCATGTCGGAGGGAGGATTCGAACCCCCGAACGCAGCGGCCGTGCAGACCGTGTCTGCGGCCGGCCATTCGCCTTTCCCATCTATGACAATGTCGCATTGACTTCTGCTCCTCCAACATTTTTCCACTCACTTGAAATCATAGAGCGCCATTACACTCAGTCTTGCCTTCTGCCGCGGCGGAGTGGCCAAGAGCATTGGGGCGCTATATTCTGATGCGCGAGGCCGTTCCCTGACAGGGGTTCGAATTCCCCCTCGGGCATGGATGCTTGTGTCGACTTTAGTAGAAGGTAGTTCATAAGTAGTTTGTAAGTTTCTGGACCGATGTACCCGCAGTTAAGTCCCTTAAGCTTAACAAACATGTTCTTAACACCTTGCCTTCTGCATCCAGCGTACCTTTTCCCTACCGTCTTCTTTACAACCTCAAATACCTATAATACATACGTCTCTCCTGTGTCTCTTTCTCGTCTCACTAATCCTAGCCGCTGACGCACCGTCATCAACGTTTCCCTCCTACCCATCACCTCCTTCCAAATATTGTCTCAACGAAAATTCAACCACATTTCCTTTCCTGATCGTGAAGTCATACCTGTTAAAAGCCCTAACAGCCACCCCAATTACCTTTCTCAATAAAGGCCTCGCACTCCTCAACCTCCTACACTTACTTTACTTTACTTTTTCGTGTTCTAATCCAAAATTATAGCTTTTCATCCCAAAAACGGGCTACGTCGACAGCTTCATTGTTAGAGAACCATAAATCATTTAGGGTGCATGTTGAGGAGCACAGCTCACGGGTATTCAAATGTGTCACGTTTTGTATTTCCTCACAGTCGCAGAGAACGTCATCGCTTTCTATTTCACCCCACTTCTTTGTCTTTGCAGGGGCAACGTTGGTACGCATGAGATTAAGCATGCGCCAGGTTTTTCATTCTAGTTCCATTCCATATGATGGCTACTGGTGGAGAGGGTAGACTTCTGGGGGTTCTATGTTGACAGATCTCATGAAGCCGACTGGATCCATGAGGTTCCTCGAGCTGGTAAATGGGATTTTTTTATCGCATTCTGACTTGGCGTTTTTGGATAGAACAACGAACTTTAAAAGCAATCATTTCAGGAACATTATCCAAATGATTAAATATTCATATAGCTATATTGTTAGCAATATGGGGGGCTCGAAGTAATCATACCAGACGGAGTCTAACGAATTTGGTGGTTCTCGCCAGACATAATCATGCAATGGGCAATAAACGTTTTTAGTAAAAACGCAAATCTCATGTTGTAGTCGTTTATTTTGTAGATGCCACCCTAGTCAAACATTCCCTGATTTTGAAATTGAAAGTTTAGTTTTACAAATAAATGTATGCATGTATGCACAGCAATGAGAAGAAAGTATCAGGAATGAGGCATCCCCTAAGACGAAGTTGGTTAATTTAAGGGTCCATACAGATACACACTACAGCTGAAATGTTCTTGGGCGCTGGCGACCGTGTCAGAGCACGGCAAGTCTTCCGCCTGTTTTCCTCTGCAGCTTCTCTCGGCAATTTCAGGATTCCTTTTCTTTTCTTTTTTTTTCCCCTCTCTATTTCAATTCCCGTAAAAGGAGCGGGCTGTCAGCGCATGCAGGCGCTCTTGAGCCAAGAGAGATATAAAAATACAGAGGAGTATACAAAGAAAGTAAAGGTGATAGAATTAGAAGGTAATTAAAATGTACATCATGACAGTGTTGGAGAAAACTGAATGAGTTTTAAAATGTAGCAAAGAATGCAGTCTTTTTAACATGGACATGGTGACAAAATTAAGATAAGAGAAATTAAATAAAATAGACTCGGAGACCACATAGCACAGAAAAGGAAATGCAAGGTGTCGGCTATGGGTTGGCCGTTAACTGTTCATTCAAGTAAAATACCACACTGAGATGACAACAAATTATCGTAGCTAACGTTAAAACACCAAAGATCATAGATGAGTGGAGAGAGGGAAAGAGGGAGAGGGTGGTGGAAAAACAAGAGTCGACTTAAAACACATTCGGCGTCGCCTGCAGGTTGGCCGTGCGCTATCTAGCACCAGCACAGAACGATGGCCCAGAATAATGGGGCTGGGAGAGGGGGCGAGAGGAGAATCGAAGGGAGGGAGACATTTATGGGCCACATGGACGGGGTGAGGAAAGTGAGGCAGGATGTCCCAGGAAGCCTGGAGGGGTAGGAGAATGGAGGGATGCTGGAGGGACTGGGGGAGAGAGGAGTGGGTAGGACTGACAGGAGAGATGGGGACCTTTTGGAGAGATAAGTGGAGGGAGTAAGACAGGGTTGTAGCCTTTCCCCAATGTTATTCAATTTGTACATTGAGCAAGCTATAAAGGAAAGCAAGGAGAAATTTGGAGAGGGAATTAAAGTTCACGGTGAAGAATTAAAAACATTGCGTTTTGCCGACGACATAGTAATTCTGTCAGATACAGCAAATGGCCTAGAAGAGCAATTGAACGGAATGGACAGTGTGCTGAAAGGTGCATATAAGATGAACATTAACAAGAGTAAAACTACGGTAATGGAGTGCAGTGTAAGAAAATCAGGTGATGCTGAAGGAATTAGATTAGGTAACGAAACAATAAAGGAGGTAGATGAGTTTTGTTACTTGGGCAGTAAAATAACAAATGATGGTCGCAGCACAGAGGATATAAAATGCAGAATGGCAATGGGTAGAAAGGCGTTTTTGAAAAAGAGAAATTTGTTAACATCGAATACTGATTTAAGCCTAAGGAAGTCCTTTCTGAAGGCATTTGTATGGAGTGTTGCCTTGTATGGGAGTGAAACATGGACGATAAGCAGTGTGGACAGAAAGAGGATAGAGGCGTTTGAAATGTGGTGCTACAGAAGAATGCTGAAGATTAGGTGGGTGGATCGCGTAACTAATGAGGACGTACTGAACCGAATTGGGGAGAAAAGAAATTTCTGGCATACCTTGACTAAAAGAAGGGATAGATTGGTAGGACACATTCTTAGACATCAAGGAATTGTGAATTTAGCGTTGGAGGGAAGTGTGTGGGGTAAAAATCGCAGAGGGAGACCAAGAGACGCGTATAGTAAGCAGATTCAAGTGGATGTGGGTTGCCGTTCTTATGAGAAGATGAAAAGGCTTGCTCAGGATAGAGTAGGGTGGAGAGCTGCATCAAACCAGTCTCTGGACTGAAGACCACAACACACAACACACAAGTGGAGGGAGGGAGGTGGAGGATCACAGCAAGTAGGAAGATTAAATGACAGGACGGGGGCATCATCCGGGAGGGGGAGGGTGCGGAAGTTGCCACGGGAGAGAATACGAAGGGTGGACAGGTGGATGGCATGGGGGGGGGGACACAATGGGGGAGGCATGACAGCGAAGCAGGAGCCGTTAGGAGGGGATGGACGAGAGGATTGGGAGGGTCTAAATTACGGGAAAGGTAGCAGAGGCGGAGATGTTCAATAAAGAGGACAAGGCGGGGAAAAGGGGTGAGGTCATAGAGGATTCGAGTCCGGGTTGGGGGCTAAAGGGGGAAACATAATGCGAGGTTGAGTGTAAGGCGTTCTAGGATCTCAAGGGATATGTAGAAGGACAGGGGGGGGGGGGTTCAGAATTCCTTGTTCAACAGAACTTATAACATCCAGAATGGCAAAGTTCTCGGGGTGGGAGCGAATTTCAGCACTTACTCCAAGACGAAAACCACTGCTCCAGACAAGTATTGAATAGTTGTGTTAGGTTCTCTTGTAATAGACCTTGGTTCACCATCACACAGCCTGGCATTGCTTTTATGTTTTTAATCAAGACTTGATTCCTAGTGACGTCTTATTTATTTTTATTGTCTGACATGCATGCCAGTATTCATAAGTAGGCATGTAATGCACCTGCTTAATCAGTATGTCTAGTTCTCTTTCGTGTAGATGGTTTATAAACGAAACCGATTGCAGTTTGAAAAATAGTAAATAGCTGATGGTTTATAGAATGCTTTTCCTCAAACGTGTTAGCGTCGTCCGCCAAGAGGAAGCGTAGAGAAGCAACTGCCAGGGCAGCCACCTGTGTGTACCGTTTAATAGGAAAATAGGAACTGTTAACGGCCATAAGGCCCACAGAGATGGACAAGCGCTTCCTACAACCAACTGAGAGAGTATGAAAGGGTCCGAGTGCCGGATGACGGGGCGGAGGCAAAACAAAATGTAGCCCCCCGTTCACGTAGAAGTACATGTATTATTAATAATAATAATAATAATAAATATAAAATAGCTCTCGATATTTGGAGGCCCGAGACCTGTAGTCCAAGAGTGCTCTAAAACAACGTGCTTTCGGGGTATTTCGAGACCCCTCTCAAGAGGAGAGGAAACTAAATACTAAGCAAACAAATACTATATTCAGCACAAACTTATATATTTGTAAAGGGACACGCCCTATTGTGTCGTATGAAATCAATAGCATGATAAATCACAAAAATAATGACGTTTAGTTGCATCGAAATACGTCAATTACCTCCCGAAGAATTACGAAGCGAAGTTGATGCTTGAAAAAAATGAAGAGATTTGAGGTGGGTAGGTGAGACACCCTATATATTACTAGCCATATCCCATGTTCGAGTCCCGGTTCCGGCACACAGTTTTAATCTGCCAGGAAGTTTCAATTTCATCGTGTTTACTAGTTACAACCATAGCACTGCAATCGGCTGCGTTAAGGAAGCTGATGCATTACAATGTGTTGGCACGTGCAGACCGCAGCCTTTCTTCAACCTTCCCGCTGTTCCCCGTCGTCGCTGCAGTCAGGGACTGCGGCCGATTGGCGTCTATCGCGGCCAATATGGCGGGCTCTTGAATGCCTCCAGGAGCAAGGCACCGGCGTTTCATTATATCGCTGTCGGGACTGCCGAGCGCCAGCGGAGACGCCGCAGCGCGCGTGTAATATCACACGTCACGTCACGTCGCGTCACGTCGCGGATGGGGTGGCGCCTGTTACGGGCTGCGGCCACTCACGTGTGTGCTGACGTCACGGGAGGCGGTTATCTGTCTTCTCCCTCGAGTGCACGGCTGCGGCTAGACCGCCTCTGCGGATCGATTGCGTCACTTAAACGCGTCAGAATAGTAATAACAAGGACAAGTCCACAATTATGGTTCTGAAATAATGCATTTACGTGGAAGCGAAGAGGAATTAAATGGGGATTGACAGGCAGGTTGAAGAATGCGGAAGTCACCCATGAGAAGGGGGGGGGGAGGGGGAACTATCGAAGATATAGGGAACAGAATAAATAAGGTTAAAGGGGCAGTTGCAATGCTGATACGAATCTGGAAATCAAGGGAACTTAACACCTATACAAAACTACACAACTTCAATACAAATGTCAAATCAGTACTGCTCTATGGGTGTGAATCATGGAAAATTAACAGCTGATTAGAAGACTTTAAACATTTGTGAATAGGAAGATTGATGAATATCTTGAGGATATGGTGGCCACAAGTAATCTTCAATGAAGAACTATGTAGAAGAAGCCATCAAAAAACCCATTGATTTTGGTATACGCCGTAGGAAATGGAAATGGATTGGGCATACAATAAGGCGTGCTAAAAACAACGTGGCAAAATAAGCCCTGGAATGGAACCCACAAGGTACAAAGACAAGAGGCATAGCAAGGAATTCGTGGAGGAGGAGTGTAATAGCAGAAGGGACCCGGAAAGAACGGAAGATCTGGGTTGAGATCAAGATACTGGCGCAGAACAGAGTCCGTGGCGGAAGTTTATTGATGCCCTATCCCCCACTTAGGAGAAAAAGGAAATAAGTCAAGATATCGATCTTAACTCTTTTCTTCGAAGACAGGATAGACGCTTATTACTTTTCGTGCTCTACAGAAAACATTTGACTTCCTTGACTGGAAAAAGGGCATTAAGGTTGCAAAGGTATCAGGAATAAAAAATGTAGAGGAACTAGAATGTAGTTTTATGAGTGGAAAGATGTGAGAGGAGCTGGATTAGTGGGCTATTGCCGGCGTTATTCATCTGTATCTACAAGGCATACTCTGCAAATCACTTTTATGTGCCTGGCAGAGGGTTCATCGAACCACCTTTATACTATTCATCTCCTATTCCATTCTCGAATAGCACGTGGGAAGAAAGAACACCTGAATCTCTCCGTTCGAGCTCTGATTTCCCGTATTTAATTCTGGTGATCAATTCTACCTATGTAGGTGGCAGTGAACGTTATATTCTCACATTCGGAGGAGAATATTGGCGTTTGCAGCTTCGTAAGTAGCCCACGCCGCAGCGATAAGCGCCGTTGTTGTAATGGTTCCCGTGCCAGATCCTGTATCATTTCCGTGACGCTGTCAAAAACGGGCGGCCGTTCTTTGGACTCTTTCGAGGGCTTCCGTCAAACCCACTTGATAAGGATTCCACACTGGGTAGCAATACTCCAAAAAAGGACGGATAAGCGTAGTGCATGCTGTCTCATTAGTAATTCTGTTATATTGAATGTGTGCATCAGCAACGGAGGTGAATCAATAAATGGTAAGAAGAATCAGGGGTAAGGAAAGAGAAACAAACTTCGAATTTTATTGATGACATCGTACTTCGATCATAGACTTGGGGCAGTAGCTCATTAGAAGGGCCGGCCGCGGTGGCCGAGGGGACAGAGGCGCTCCAGTCACGGTCAGCACGGCCACTACGGTCGGGGGTTCGAATCCCCCCTCGGGCATGGATATTTGTGCCGTTCTTAGTCTTAGCTAGTTCATCGGTAGTTTGTAAGTTTAGGGACTGATGACCCCGTAGTTAAGTCCAATAAGCTTAACAAACATTTGAATATTTTTTTCATTAGAAGGAAAAGTGTTCATAAAACGTATTATCAGGTTAATATCAACAAAGATTGTAAAGATATGTACTCAATTTAGAACACTTGCACTTAGAATGACTTTATCTTCACGGTCAAGCAGATAAATACGTTCGGTTTAAGAAAAAAACATAAACTTCTAGATTTACTTGCAAAATGTTTTGAATTATACTAACGTTGACAGCTGCAACTTTGTGCGATACATGATTCGAACCTGGGTTTGGCGCCTTACGCGACCGCTTCCTCGGCTTTTCGGGGTTCCGTGAACTTTTCTCGTCTAAATGAAATACCGAGATGGTACAATCCACTGAGGTACTGGCCCCTATACATTATTACAGTCTCTCGTACTGAAACTGAGAAATGCCTTTTTCGCGTTCCTATAATTGTATCCATGGTGTCTATACTTTCGGCAGAACCAACAGCCTTCCGTCATATAGGCTTTTAGTGGAGTTAATACATTTTCTGTTGGATAGCAACCTTCTCTTGAGGCTGTAGTATAGTGACCAGCCACAGTCACATACGGTATTCACTAATAGCGATAAATATATTGGCTCAAATATAAGTTCAGTTATCAACCTGTAGAACGCAAAGCTCTCAGCAGGGTCAGGACTGGCCACGATCGATGTGCGGTCTCTGTACACAAATGGGGAAGAGCGTCAGCCGATCCCCAGAGAGCGGCTGCGGCGCTGAGGAGCAAGGCGTGCGGCGAATCGGCATTGCCGCACAGAACAGTGGCACGTTGGGTAAAAGCCTTCAACTAAAGTCGGAAAACTGTCGAGGACATGCATCGGACAGGTCGTTCTAGCGTCTCTCAATAAGACCAGCTTTGCGAAAGAAGGAGCAACATTTTCTGCGCAACCAACCCATCATTTTACACGACAGTGCGCGGGCGTATACAACGCAAGCTGTGACTGCTCTGTTCGGCCGATGGGACCGGAAAGTTTTGTACCATCCACAATACTCCCCCGAATTAAGTCCTTGTAACTTCGATTTGATTCCGAAGATGAAGGACCACTTCATGGCATTCACTTCAGTAGTGTTCCAGAGATTCGACAGGCAGTAGAACGCTGAACTCATACCATCAACAAAACACGCTCTGCTAACGGTTTAATACGCCGTCCATCGCGGTGGAGTAGCCGAGCGGTCCAAAGCGTCTCGCTGCGGAGCGCGCGGTTGCTCGCCGTGGAGGTTGGAGTCCTCCCTGGGGCATGGGTTTGTGTGCTTGTCCTTAGGTTAGTTCACCTTAGTTTAAGTAGTTTGTAAGCTACGGACTGACGACCACGGAGTTTCGTCCGATAGATTTACAAACATTTGAACATTTGAACGCCGTCCATTTTGCTCGCAACGAGTTCTAGACTACGCGGGTTACTACTATGGAGGACAGTAACAGTTAAAAACATGTAACGCTTTTTTATAGATTGGGTATAAATAGTTGCCACTATTTAAGTTCCAAATCTCCTATATCAGCCTCGGTTATAATCCACTTATTGATGTTTTTCAGATAAGGAAGTTTACACAAGTTGTGATCGCAATTGCTTAAAAGTTTTGGTTTGCGTCTGACGTTTTCCAACAGATATTACAGATATGCACACAGATTTACCATCGACACTAACATTGCACATTCCATTCATACGCATCTCCAGTTAGCGAGTTAAAAAAAGAGTTGTTGGTCGCTCTTGATGAAAATATTCCAGAATGAACATTACTACACAATATGAAGAGCCCGAATCAGTGTTGCTTATTACACTAGAAACACTTCCCGAATGTCTGAAATATGCACTTTGAACATCATACGTTCGGGCGGTGTCCGAAACCTCTTTGGTCTGAAGTTATCAGATGCCGCTGCAGGGGAGAGGAGGACATGGACAGTGAGAGAAGGAAAGAGAAGATACACAGAAAGAGAGCTAAGGGACGTAGAGACGGAGTACCTTACGACTGAAATGAATAAGAACTGCGATGATGCCGGTTTTATAACTTGGGTAACCAGATGTCCTGCATTTCGCAGAATAATACTTTTTTTAGGTCGTATCCTGCGTACCGCTGCGAGGTTACGAAATCTTAAAAAATGTCCTGCATTTCAATATTATTGTCTTATTCCGGGGAAATCAGTAATTATACAGTTAAAAAAGAATGAAACACATATAGACTATTTTTTTCGGAGAAAAAGAAGTTTTGTACGACAGTAACATTTGCCAGACTGTGATGCAGTCATTGCAGACGTAAACCTCGCTCGGGCCCACCAAAGATGCAAAATATCTGACAATAGTAATACTAACGACGAAGAGCCAGTGAGTGAGCTACCGATTTTATGGCTCTTTGTGTTTGTTTTAAGAGTCTTAGCAATTCATTAGTGCGTGAGCTGTGAAGTGATTTGTAATTTTCATGCCGAAATTGAAACAAAAGGATGTATTCAATGCCGAACTGCGATCTTTGTGTCCATTTATTGTTGGTGTCTGGTAATTCTGCTGAGTCCGCCGCCTTTCTTAAAACTTTTTACTGACGGGAAAAACTGAGGTCGGCTAAAGGAAAACTGACTGCTGCTGAAGGTAGTTTTGCCTTCCACACCGTTTAACAGAACCAAACTTTTATGTCAATGGACTGAATGTCGAAGGTGGTTCAAAAGGCAATGTTTTCGTAAGGTGAGAGTTAACGGCCGTTATTTATTTCATAAAATGCAGCTTTAACCATTATCTGTTTATTAAACCATTAAAAATCCACTAGTTTCGGTCGTGGACCTACATCATAGATAAACTACACAAAAGTACATAATTAAAATAATTATTGTACGCAATAAAAAAGGAAGTAAGAAAGTAAATTTTACACCATACGATGGAAAAGTGGAAGTACCAAGACTACTTAAAACAGTGTTGTAAATAATTACAAGGTATTAAAAGAGATTAGTCAAATGCATTAGATAAAATAAATCTGGCTGATAACAGCAGAAGTAAATTAAAAACAAAAAATTATATTCGCCTATCCTATCAGTCAGACAAACGTAAAGGACAAGAATGGACTATGAATAATAAGGAGTGTTAGGAGTGCACTGTGCTGTCGAAATTTGGTAGTACAATTTCGGAGTTATTCTTAATGTGTGTACAGTATCTTTGGCTGAACATCTTTGGTTACAGCCTAAGTGTAAGTTACAAAGTGCAGTCATCAAAAACCTTTGAAGAAATTGGTGTATATGAATAGTTTAAAATAACAGTTAAATTGTTGTACAGTTCACAAACTTCATCACAGCTTGCAACATTAGACACAATCCACATATATATGATGCCTTGCCAGTGGCAAGCCGATCATGATTGTCATATCAGAAAGGTGTACATTATAGGATCGAAAAGATAATATAAACAACCTTACTCGCTATGTTGTGCATATTGAGTCTTATATCTAAGGGGAAGAGTAAAACTACCTATATTTTAATTACCAGTATGGAGTAGATAGTAAAAATAGTTATTAACGTTATAAAAACTGTAGTGTAATTGTTACTAAATGAGATTACAGTAGCATAGTTTACTGTAGGGCATTAATTTTAATTTCTTTCAACGTTGGATTAGAAATATCTCCTGATTTAAATAAAAAAGTATGGCAGACTTGAGGATACGTATTACATACAAAGGGATGTCAATCAAGGGGGCTATCTTATGTAGTAAACATAAAATATATAGGATTTTTAAAATGAGGGGTGACATATAAAAAATAAATCATAGCCGTAAAGTTTCATGTCATGATGAAGAAAATTCCATTATGTAGGATAGGTTTCTTATAACAGCACAGATCTGGAGCAGAACGTCACTTGCGCACATTATCACAGATTAGTTATTTTCAAAGATTTAATAAACAACTGATCGTTCAAGAAGCATTTCAAACCTCAATATTTATATTCGAAGACTTGTGTGAGGCGTTTGTGACAGATGTGATTAGCCCATTTGCAGTGTCACAACTGGAAAATGGGATGGAGAAGATAAATTATATTACTATGTCCACAGATTATTGGCAAGTCCACCTTAATTTTATTTTACCATTACTATATTTAGGGTGTGAAGACGTCGAATGTGTATATGTGTACTATACTTGTTGCAAACTCCATTTATCGTTAAACAATCTACGATAATAGGTGAGGTAAATTTGGTGAAATTATGTAGCGTAACAGGTAGCGGCTGCTTTTTTTTTATTTTTTTTTATTTATTTATTTTTTTGTCTGAAAATATTGTAAGAGAACGGTCACCCTAGTTTTAGCTCGTGAAGAATAAAAACCACAACGATGTCGCATAGAGATGAGTGAATGAAACGTCACAACTTCCCTTTTGAGGATTTTAAATATCTTGCACTGGTATTCATTCTCCAATGACATCTAGAGACGGAGAAAGATGTGAAAATATCTTTTTTATTAAAAAAAAATGTTTTATATACCTTTAAGATTTGTCTCCAGCCGGAGAAAATATCAGCAAGGTACATCTGAGTCTTGTATTCATACGAAAGTAATGAACCTTTTTGGCCAAATTTAGGTTACGGTAGTAAGTGGGTCTTTGCGATCGTCTTTTGACAGCTCGAAATTTAAATGAAAATAACGGCTTAACTATTCATCTGACACGAAAATTGAATAACCGAATTTGTAGAGGAGAAAATTCTGTACAACTCCGCTCTCTTATGTTTTTTTCATATCTCGTAGCTTTTCAAAGATATTTGAAAAATTAACGGCGATTTTGGGATGTCTGTTTGTCTGTCCGTAACGTGTTGCCTGTTTTTATGACGAACCGTTCAACCGATCAGCACCAAATTTTACAGACATGATTTAAGGTCGCCAGAGACTAGAACTTCCCTTTTTCAAATTTTTCGGACAAAAAATACGGTAGTGAAAAAAAAAAAAAAAGGAAGCCGTTTGTAATATAATTGTAATTGCAAACGAACCGTTCATCTGACACGAAAATTGAATAACGTAATTGGTAGTGGAGAAAATTCTCTACAACTTAGCTCCCTTATGTTTTTTTTCATATCTCGTATCGTTTGAGGCATTTTTGCAAAAATAACGGAGATTTGACACCCTCCATTGAATTAACGAAGACCAGCCGTTCGGAGATGTCACGTGACATTCCTCGCATATTTGATGATTATTGTAACTTACAGGTTGTCATTTTAAAGCAACGGAACACTGAGGAATTAACAAAAACACATCGTTCTTCGTACGATAAACGATAATCTAATGTCTACAAATGCCGTATTAACATCAGTGAACAACGGCCATCAATAGTATGAGATTTAAAAATTCCTGTTTCGATTTATAGCCGTAGCGTAGTGGGGAAGGTGCTGGACTGTGATGCGAAAGGTCGGTCGTACGCAACCCGCCACCTTTTTTTCCCTAAAAGGGTTTCAGACTCTTATTAATTGATTAATTATTATTTAGATTATTATTTTGGTTCAAAACTCCAAAACTCCAAAACTACAAATGTAAAGTGGGTCGTAAAACACGTCAGTGTGACTTTTTCCAACATATCGGAAGGGAGGAATGGACAGTGTGTCAAAGAAAGCGTATAAAATGAACATTAAGAAGAGCAAAACAAAAATAATGGAATGCGGTCTTAGAAAATCAGGCGATGCTGAAGGAATAGATTAGGTAACGAAACAATGAAGGTGGTAGATGTGTTTCGTTACTTGGGTAGTAAAATAACATGCGACGGTCGTAGTACAGAAGATATAAAATGCAGAATGGAAATGGGAAGAAAAGAATTTCTGAAAAAGGTAAATTTGCTAACATCGAATATTAATTTAAGTGTAAGGAAGTCTTTTCTGAAGGCATTTGTGTGGAGTGTTGCCTTGTACGGGAGTGAAACATGGGGGATAAGGAGTGCGGACAGGAAGAGAATAGAGGCTTTTGAAATGTGGTGCTACAGAAGAATGCTGAAGATTAGGTGGGTAGATCGCATAACCAATGAAGAAGTACTGAACAGAATTGGCGAGAAAAGGAATTTTTGGCATATCCTGACTAAAAGAAGGGATCGCTTGGTAGGACACATTCTTAGAGATCGAGGAATCGTAAATTTAGCATTGGAGGGAAGTGTGTGGGGTAAAAATCTCACAGGGAGACCAAGAGACGCGTATAGTAAGCAGATTCAAATGGATGTGGGTTGCCGTTCTTATGAGGAGATGAAAAGGCTTGCTCAGGATAGAGTAGGGTGGAGAGCTGCATCAACCCAGTCTCCGGACTGAAGACGATAACAACAACATCGGAAGGGAAATAGTTTGATGTTGGTATTCACTTGTTAGATGCAGCACATGGCGTACAGGGGAGTCGATTGCGCGTGGCAGATACGTCCCTGCGGCAGTGGAGGTATTCCAGACACGACGCACGCCGCGGGACGTGGGCAGATGACGTCATACCTTCTGCCGCGCCGCGGTTTCGGTTGCTCCCCGTGGAGGAAGGCGGCGGCGTGTAGCGAGCAGACGAATTACCACGTCTGCCAGACTGCGCGAGTGTCTCGTAAGCCGCCGGGAAACGACCCGAGTGGGGCGTGTCGCCGGGAATTACACACACACACTCACACACACCAGCGCGACGCAATTGCACAGTATCTCTGCGATCCGTGGTAGCAACGCCCGCGGACGTGTTGCGTTAAAGACGCGTCTCGAAATCCGAACACCGAATCTCGTAGCTGCCTGGCCCGATGGCAAATCAAGTGGAACGACAGTGCACCTCGAATTAATATAAAAGCGCATAAAAGCATTCAGAATAATTACCAAATCGATGCTTCAGCTTATTACATGATAGATGCTATTATCCTTTGTCGACTGTAGTAATAAATTAACTTTGCTTCGTTAGTAAGAGAACCAAGCACTTTAGTTAATACTTTTCATATGCCCAATTTATCTATATCTATAAACATGAATCTCTGTTCGGTGTACGTTTTCACGTTTGAATCACAAGGCATAAAGAGCTAAAAATTTGTACAGTTACTAATGTGTACCCGGGGAAGGCTTTAGGCACGGTTTGATGGAGATCGGATAGCTATTAATCTACATATATTAATATGAATGTTTGTTCGGTGTACGCTTATCACTTTCGAACGAAAAGACGCAGAGACTTCAATATACGTACAGTTACTAATTTATACCTGAGGAAGGTTTGAGGCACGGTTTTATATCGATCAGATAGGAATTTAGTAATTTGAAGAATGTAACGCAAATTGCGGAACAATAATTAATCTTTGAAAATTATATTTACTCTTTGAGAATGGTTTTATTGGTTGCATTGTTGCTTGAGGGTTGATAATGATAAAATGGTGGAGTATATTGTATGGAAAGTTATCGGTGTATATAAAATTATACGTGTGTGTGTGTGTAATATTTCGCTCTGCAGTGAAAACTACAGAACGCAAACGAATGGTCTGTGTGTAATTGTAGTCCGAAGTCTCCTGTTGTGCACCATAGCAGTTCCATGCAGATAGCTATAACGGGGTGGAAACATGGTGGTTTAAAGTCGTCAAATTAAAATAATAATATAAAAAAACCGGAATGAAGGCCAGCGATGACGTTTGCGACTCTATAGCATGGAGGTTACATACAGTGTAACGTGATGCCACAGACCATATTTTTGGTCTATGCGTGCTACAATGTCTTCAGCTCTTTATCTGTAAGGATCAGCATATGAATAAGGAAATATAAGAATAAATGAATAAAGCAGTAAAAAAAATCTGTTTTAATACATACAAATTGCAACACAGGCTATAAAGAATAATGTATGTATTATTTATTGTAAATCATTAAGCACTTCACATAATTTTTTTTTTTTTATTTGAATGTTGATTAAAAATGTTTGTTTCTAAAGAAGGTATTGTATTTCATTTCATCCTTCAAAACCAGTGTCATAGCACACTACTGAAAGGTAGCTTATCTATCATAATCAACCAACACGCGAGCGGAGCCGCGGGTTTAAGCTAGTAGTCTGTTTGCGCACCAAAGAAGGCAAAATAAAAATTTGCATATGAACAAAATTAAATAAAGTGCTTGGTGTCCCACTCAACTGTTTCACCCCAGATATCTCTGAAACTACAAAGAGATATTGAAAAACAACTTTCACGGTCAAGAACGTACAGGAGGGGATTATGAAAGTAGGTACTATGAGACACTGTAAAATGTGAAGAAATATTATTTTCAACACAAACGTATGATGTTTTTTTTATAATTGATACCCCATATTATTTCTTAAACAATCGATAGTATGAAAAATTACAAAAAAAGGCGTCGGTTGCATCCGGAGTAACTGCGAAACGAATTTGACGTTAGAAATACACGAGGCGCGCTGCTAGCGTGTCTCATAGTACCTACTTTCATAAGCCCTTGCTGTACGTTCATGACCGTGAAAGTTGTTTTTCAATATCTTATGTAGTTTCAGAGATTCCTGGTGTGAAACTGTTGAGTGGGATACCAAAAAATAAACAGTAATTCTTCTAGAAAGACCGGAAACCCAAACGCTCTTCATAGTAGATAATCAAATTTGTTCGTGGTATTTAGTACAATTTCTACATCAATACCTATTTCGATTTACAGACAAACAGCAATTAACAAATTACTCCTTTTCTATTCAAACAAGTATGTCCGATGTGTAACAGCTCACAACATAAAGCTGACGCAATTTTGGCCCACTTTAGGTTACGGTGGTAACACTAAAAGTGGGTCTTTGCGTTCGCCTTTTAACAGCTCGAAATTAAAATGAAAATAACGGCTAACCGTTCATCTGACACGGAAATTCAATAACCGAATTTGTAGAGGAGAAAAGTCTCAACAACTTTGCTCTCTTATGTTTTTTTGCATATCTCGTACCGTTTCAGAGATATCTGCAAAAATAGCTGCGATTTGAAGATGTCTCTCTGTCTGTCCCACTTTTTAAGTCGAACCATTCAACCAATCTGCACCAAATTTCACAGACATGGTAGTTGTCATCCAGAGACCAAACCTCCATTTTTCACTTTTTACGGACAAAAACTACTTTATTAAAACTAAAAAAAGCTGTTTGTAATGTAATTGCAAACAAACCGTTCATCTGACACGAAACCTGAATAATCGAATATGTAAAGGAGAAAATTCTCTACAGCTTTCCTCTGTTATGTTTTTTCCACAACTCTCGCCGTTGCAGAGATATCTTCAAAAAATAACGGCGATTTGGCACCGCCTCTTGATTTTACGTAAGCCAGGCGTTAGGAAATATCACGTGACATTCCTCGCCCAAAACTCTCTCTGGCATTCGCTATCTTGCTTCCTATATTTCTGATTTTCTTATTATAACTTACGCGTTGTCATTTAAAAGCAGTGGCGCATTGAAGAATTAACAAAAACACGTCATTCATAGTACGATGAACGATAATCTAGTGTCTAAGAATTTAATTTCAGTCGTTATTAACTGCTAGGAAAATACGATAATTAAGGCAAAATGCCGCGGTTATTCGTGGTGGTGTTCTGGGTAGTGCATTACGTTGTGATGCATGTGGTCGATACCCCCAGATACCAATTATTTTCGCCTTAGCCCGTAAAAGGGTTTCCGGCACTCATTAATTCAAAATGATCAAATGTTTGTATAGCTTATGGGACTTAACTACGGGGTCATCAGTCCCTAAACTTACAAACTACTTATCAAATAGCTTATCCTAAGGACGGCACAAATATCCATGCCCGAGGGGGGATTCGAACCCGACCGTAGTGGCCGTGCAGACCGTGACTGGAGCGCCTCAGTCCCCTCGGCCACCGCGGCCGGCGCTCATTAATTAAATGGAGCTGTCTCCTGCAATGTTTAGAGTTGTGCAGATGTAAGAGTGCTCCCTCTAAAATGTGCGTTTGTTCTATTCTGTGAACATGCCGTGAAACACGTAACAACGAATCGAACACTGGTCTTCTGAAGCATTTACACAACTACGGGGTGGATAATGTGATAACATTCTAAACAAGGTGCAGTTACTGGTAGTCGTTGCTTAATGAAACGGAAGGGAACAAATTACCTGTCTTTTTTCTTAAGCAATTTCTAACTATTAATGGAATATTTAGAAATTCATTCATTAGAATCAATGCGTCTACTAAAATGTTTGTCTTTCGCATGGTTTCTATGGACGATTTTAACGTACATCGTATTACCTTTCTCTAGTTGGCATATGACTCTTGATGTTATTTTGTTCTGCGCTAAAATAAAGAGCAAATATTCTGTTTCAAACCAGGACTACGTTTTCTTTTACAGCTAAAATAACAAAGTGAATAAGTTTGGTAGTACCCAATTCCACAAAGCTCTAGTACTTATCTATATACAAAACTTCTATAATCGTTACGCCATTTACAACAGTCATTGTAAAAGTATCTTCCAAGTTTGTGTACATGTGATAAAGTTGTTTATGTTTTTGGAATGTTCCGTCGGTACTTCGAGGAACAAAGACGTATTAAAAACTTAAATACGTAGTATGTTTGTTCCACGATATTTTTATTTGCTTGTATTAGCAGCTTTTGGCTTCTTAGGATCGTCAGATAACGATGGCCTAAGGTGCCGACAGCTGCTAATAACAAGCAAATAAATAATATTGTGGAACAAAAATACTACGTATTTAAGTTTTTAATAAGAAGTCTATGTTCGCAATTCGTTGATATGTATTTCATGATATGTTCACATAATAGAACAAATACGCTTTTCAACGCTGTTACCTATGAACAACTCAGAATTTTGCAAGATATAGTTGTGTTAATTTAACAAGAGTTTGCGAAAACCTGTTAGGAAGCAAGAGTAATAGAAATGCTAGTGGCTGGTTTATATATTTTATATATTTGTACTTTTTTCTTCATCACGTAGATCGATGCTTTGCGGTCGTTTGTTCATGTTCTTTCTGGGTTGTTCGTTGAGAATTTTGCTCAGTTTTCTTTTATTACAGATGGTGTCAAGCTCTCTTTCTTCTTCTCTCTTTTCATTGGTTCTGCGATTTGAGCGGTCCTTTGTGGACGTTGGTTTATTTTGTTTAATTTTGATCGTCTCTTCGTTGACTCAGTTCTTCGTTACAGAGGGCGTCGAGCACTCTGACCGAGCACAGTGAACTACCACGCCTTCAACCCTCTGACCGAGCGCTGTGAGCAACCGCGCCAGGCAAGTTTCAAACCACTGTCTAAGATGTCCGTTCGTCACATACTAATTCGCTACCCATTACGCTACACGGAACAGCTGAGAGAGTAATCTGTAATTCTCGTCATCTGCTAACATAACATTTTTAGACATTACATTGTAATTCATTGTGCGTACAACAACGAGGTTTTCATACTTTTCAATGCGCTATTGCTTTGAAATGACAAAGCTGGAAAATCATGAAATACAGAAAGCAAGATGGCGTATACAAAAGAGTGTTTCTGGGAAGGTTTCAGGCGAGGGATGTCACGTGACTGATTTCCGAATGGCAAATGTTGAGCACCTCCATAACACCAAACAGACATGTGCACTATGGTGGTTATTATTTTATATATATTTTCCTGTTTTAATTTTGACCAGCCATCCATTTTATATCTTGACTATCCACCAGCAAATGATTTTCTATGTAACTATCATCCAGTACACCTACTAGATATTATGTGGAGCACTATAATAAGCAATTTAATGTCAATGAGACCAGTTGATGATATATAGTGTCGAAAGCGGTCGACTTGAATAAATGAAATTATCATCTATCCTATTTATACAATTCTATCGTTCGCTAAGATGAGTAAATTAAGTGATAATGAAAATGTGGGAGAGATATAAAAGCAATAGTTTAAAGAGGTAAAAGTTCAAAAAAGAATGTATTTGTGATAGGTAAACTCATATATCAAATAACTTTAGCTGTTTGTTATAATACGGTCAGAAAGAATATTACGTGTTGGGTGCATAGATATTATCACAATAACTGAGTAATAATTGTATCGTCCATCAATTTATATTGTTTATATTTTTATTATTTGTATCCGAAACGTTTGCAAAATATCATAAAACTACAGGTAAGTCTAAAGCGGGCCGTACAACACGCCAGGTCGCTTTTTTATTTTATTATTATTATTATTATTTTAATGTGTGTATTAAATTTGAAAGAGGCACTCTAACAAACGCATCCACGCAGGCATTTGCGGTGTTGCTGGAAATTCGTGACGTCAAAAGGCATGAAATATCAATACAAGCAGCTAACTCTTTACAAGCAGCGGAAAGCAAACTAGAAATGCAGTAACAATGCAATACGGAAAACGCAAGCACGGGACCCAGAACAAAGTAAAGCACACACAACACAAAATTCCAATTAAAACTAACATGCGAAAAATTAGATGACAACAAAATGTCAGTTGTCACTGTATATGAGTTGGCGAAAAATGAATGAACGTAGTTGGAGCACACACGAAGAAATACATGTCGCCAGTTTCATGGTCCACCTGTGGACAGAGAGGGAAGATTGTGGATATCCAGGAGTGTACGTCAGCATGCCGCCGTCCACACAGGAGCGGAATAATAGGTCATATCGTAGTGTTTACCTGCTTTGTAATTTCCGTAGAGGAGTCGAATTATCACGTGCAACGTGACTTAACAGAGTAAAAGAATCTGAAGTGTTCCAAAATATTCTGTGTTCACTTTCCTACGCATAGGTATACCGGCCAATGGCTGTTCTGCTGTAGCATATTCGAAAATGAAGTGGAATATTCGCAGTTTCCAGTAGGGGAAGAGGTATGGAGTGGATTCCAGTGGTTGGTGCAAGAGACACATTCCAATATTTCTTCATGACAGGTACGTTTCACCTCTACCTGTGAAACGTAGATGTGGTGCAGGAATATGTGCTGTAGGCATAAAACTAGTGCAGTGACTGAACACAAGTGGCTGGATATGATAAACCTAAGTTCATCTGTGACTACACGTAAGAATGGGTTTCGCTGGATAAAAATAACAAGCACTCCAGATAAGCATTAAAGTAAGTTTCGTCCTAAAACAAGCCAAGAATAAAATCAATGTTTTTTACACATGTATAACTGTAAATTATGTATATCGTAGGACAATTCAACACTAAACTAACACCAGATATTTAGCAAGCATATACTATCTGAAGATGAATATATAATATTCGACACCGGTAATGGTACCTTATAAATAAGATAATAAAACCAATTGTGGCTGGTCGCTGTACTTCACCAACAAGTTAGTTCTGCAATTTTTTTTTTTTAAGTCTATGGGACTTAACTACGGGGTCCTCAGTCCCTAAACTTACAAACTACTTACCAACTAACTAAGACTAAAGACGGCACAAATATCCATGCCCGAGGGGGGATTCGAACCCCCGACCGTAGTGGCCGTGCAGACCGTGACTGGAGCGCCTCAGTCTCCTCGGCCACCGCGGCCGGCTTCTGCTAATGGTTGTAAGATTAAAGTTGTTGGTGATGTTGTATATTATCAACGTAATTAAATTAGACAAAGAGCTGTGTTATCGCCACTTTATTCAACGTTGTACTGGAAAACAATAAGAGAGTGGGAAAAGCACATAAAATGTATCTAGATAGGAAAAGAAGCAGAAAAAGGGTTACAGTGAAATGCCTGACCTTTGCATACGATCTGGCTATTTTAACGAACAACAAAGCCGAAGCCATACTAGAACAAGAAAACAACATGAAATCCGTAGTAAAACCGGAGGGCAAATTTCCTAAGAAAACACTCAGTATGTGGACACTAAATCAGCAGTAAAACTCCGAATGAAATCATTGTATAGAAACATTTCACATGACACTCACTTCAAGTACATAGCAGAAACCTCCCAAATCATCGGTATCAACACTATCTTCAACACGAAGAGAATATTTAAACGGAAAAAGTGTACAAAATGACATGAAATCACTACAATAAAAAAGCAGTATCTCTTAGTGCTAAACCATGACAATACAACACCGTTGTCTTACCAGAAGCCTTGTATGCGGCAGAAACCACAGTTATCAAAGGGATGACGAAGACTCACGAGCCGCGATGGAGTAGCCGAGCGTGCGGTTGCTCGCCGGTTGGAGGCTCGAGTCCTCCCTGGGGCATGAGTATGTGTGTTGTCCTTAGGTTAGTTTACCTAGGTGTAAGTAGTTTGTAAGCTACGGACTGATGACCACGCAGTTTGGAACGATAGATTTACAGACATTTGAACATTTTTGAAAACTCACGACATTGAGCAACAACAGCTTAAATTTTTTAGAAATACGCGCTTTTCTCTGAAATGGAACATTGGTCATAAGACCTACAACGAAAGTCCACAACAACGAAGACAACATCACACATCCATTTAGGATAGGCCGTCTATAATTCTACGGTCACTTAAGTAGGATAGATGGAAACAGAATCACTAAGAAAATTTTTACTTTGTTAATTTAAGCTAATTAAGGAACCTATAAATGAAAGAAAGACAAGAAGATCTCCAGCGGCTCGAAGGTTCAGAATAATAGTTTATTGGCAGGAAGCATTTCTTGAGTAAAATAAGAAACAATAACATTAAACAAGGCCCAACGAAAGAAACAACAATGGAAAGAAAGGGGCAAGGAAGAAAAAACATAGCAAACTAATGACGAGGTTTCGGCAGGAAAGAAACAGAAGTAAGTTGAAAGGTGATTTCCTCAAGTTCATACACACTTCTATAAAGCAATCAACGAGAATAATAATGTACCGAGTGATCAAAAAGTCAGTATAAATTTGAAAACTTAATAAATCACGTAATAAAGTAGATAGAGGGGTAAAATTTGACACACATGCTTGTAATGACATTAGGTTTTATTAAAACGAAAAAAAAGTATTGCTAGACGCGTGAAAGATCTTTTGCGCACGTCGTTTTTTTTTTTTTTTTTTTTTTTTTTTTTTTTTTTTTTTTTTTTTTTTTTTTTTTTTTTGGTGATGATCGTGTGCTCAACCGCCACTTTCGCCATGCTTGGCCTCCCAGGTCCCCAGACCACAGTCCGTGGTATTATTGGCTTTGGGATTACCTGAAGTCGCAAGTGTATCGTAATCGACCGACATCTCTAGGGATGATGAAAGACAAAATCCGACGCCAATGCCTTACCATATCTTCGGACATGCTTTACACTGCTGTTCACAACCTTACTCCTCGACTACAGCTATTGTTGAGGAATGATGATGAACATATTGAGCACTTCCTGTAAAGAACACCATCTTTGCTTTATCTTAATTTGTTATGCTAATTACTGCCATCTGTCGGACTGCTTTAGAACATTTGTACATTTTTTGTTTTGTTTTAATAAAACCCCATGTCAGCCCAAGCATGTGTGTCAATTTTTACCTCTCTATCTACATTATTCCGTGATTATTAAATTTTCAAATTTAAACTGACTTTTTGATCACCCGGTATATATTGCAAGGTGTTGCACTTAAAGTATTCACCCCGAATCTCTCTGAAGCAACAATACCTATTGAGAAACGACGGTCAAGGGCATGGACGTACGTACATATCTTATGAAATTAAGTACTATAAGTCCATGTAAAAGGTAAACAAATACTATTTCTAAAACAAATTTATGTTTCTTTAATGGACTCTTCGTGTACCTAATCTTAATGCAATCAATATAATGAAAAACCTAAAAGAGAGTGGCGTCGGTAGCATCGCAGTACTCCAATTATATCCAAATATTCTGTCGCTTGAAATGAATGCATCACACAGATAACGCATCATTACGGCCAGTCTGAGGTTGACTCTTTGAGTTTGTAGACTTCGGTAAGTTGCGCGTTTAGGAGATGTGGAACACACACTCATTCATCCATTTTCCTAAGAGGTATAGATTTTGATAAGTTTTGAATAAACTCTGTAAGTTTTTAAGACTAACTGTTTATATGTTTGCATTTGCATATCATGTCTTCCCATTTGCCTTCCATTCGTATAATTCGTTCTGCTGCGTCGTCGGTTACATACGAACGATGGAAGGGCCTAGTAATTTATACTTCCTCTATGATTTCAAATGTCTTTAATTGCCGTATTTGCCGGCGTAATGAGACGCACTTTTTTCCTACCAAAAATTGGTCCAATAACTGGATGCGTCTTAGACGCCAGTTGCAGTAGGCACCCACAAATTCGATTTATTTTAAGGGATATCAAAAATGGTGTAAAATAAGGGAAATAATGTTTTAAGCGAGATAATTTGCTTGATGTTACATTTTCCTGGTTTTTATTTGATATATATACATAATATGCACAAAAATACCTGTCAGGAGATTTCGTATGTAGTAAAGGTTTTCTGAATTTCATACTATTTATATTGCCAAGCGTAACTGAAACCGGTAACTTCACAGGAAGCAGAAACTTTCGACGTAATTTCATTCATCATAATCGAACTTTTTCGCAATAAAAATAAAATGTTCAAATGTTTGTAGAGCTTAAGGGACTTAACTGCGGGGTCATCAGTCCCTAAACTTACAAACTACGTATGAAGTACCTTAAACGACACTAACACCCATGCCCGAGGGGAGGATTCGAACTCCCGACCGTAGCGCCGTGCAGATTGTAACTGATGCACCGCAGATCGCTCGGCCACGGCAGTCTTGTAATGGTGTCATTAATTATTTGAATAATGAAACGCTGCTCACGTATTTGTTCATGTCTCGCCTGACGATATACACAAGTATTTTTTGTGATGTTTGCACAGCTTCTGCGTCTCACAATTGTTGTATTTTTGAGGTTATTACATGCTGTGCCTCATACAGTGCGCCGACCAATACACAGACGCAAACCATCCATTATTCCCACAGTATGGAACATCACAAAAATACTTACATACGTATTTGCGTTTCACAATAAATTCTCAAAACGCGTCATTTTGAACATTAAAAACTCCTACTCGTCGTGCGAAGTTCGCGAACTGATACTTGACGCGATATCTGAAAGCAGCAAAGCAGAGCCACCTGGGTGGCAATGTCGTAGGCATTTACGACCCTCTCGTCAAACATTGCGTCATAATCGGCGCTCACTGTAAACAGCGGTAGGTGAAATATCAAGTTGAATAAGCGCAAACTGTCAAGAAACTCGACTGCGTAAAGTTTATGAACACTACTTGAAGGCACTGCCTTAGATATTTGATGTACCTAAACAAATGTATTATAATTATATTGCAATTGGCGTATTAGGTGCGATTCAATTTTTTCCTAAAAAAGAAGTCTTAAAAGTTGGGTGCTTCTTATTCGTCGGTGCGTCTTATATACCGGCAAATACGCTATGTCTTGAGATCCCTAATGGCAGTTTATTTTAGTTAGTGAAAACTAGAAACGTGAGTGGAGTTATGGATTTTTATCGTGTTTGTTCACATTAATTTCTCCATCGATGGGAAAAAATTGTGTGTATGTATATGTGTGCAGAGAGAGAGAGAGAGAGAGAGAGAGAGAGAGAGAGAGAGAGAGAGAGGGAGGGAGGGAGTAGAAGAGAGATATAGCCTGATAGAGGAACACAGCGAGAGGAATACAGTTAGTGTATGCATTTAGAACTGGGTGATATTCAGAGCGGTAGCAGCGACAGTGGTATCGGTAATTTTTTGCGATTGTTTGGGTGCTCACACAAAAGGCAACCGGACAGAGCCTGTAAATGAGAACAACAAAACTTTGCCTAGTGTAATAACTGTGTTACACAAAGAAATCAGGAAAAAGTATCAACGTAGCGCCTAAACACAAAACAATGAAATCAAGTTAATAATTTTAGTTTACAACAGTAGCATTCAGTATCAATAAATGGGCATATGGACTACTGAAACCATCTGTGTCACATAGGAAGCTACAGTATGCAAACAGATTGATCAATTTGAGATGAAATAACAGCTTTGATATACTAAGATTCATGTCACGTAAACAGTGACGAGGTCCTCCCACACTCAGTTATAGTATTCTAAAGTACATAAATGTACCTTCGGCAATGTCAGACAAGGACTTAAAAGCTTGTCACTGAAGTTTAATCATAAGATTACGATTTAATAAAAGGTAAAAAAGAGAACGGGTACATTCTGTATGGTTTTTGGCTTTTACAATATTAATTTACCACCATATAATAATCTTTAGAAAGAGGTCGTGCTGCTTTCATATTAATTTTCTATCAATTACTTCACGCCAGGGCAACCTGATGAAGTGGAGACTTAGGAGAATTCTTTTTAGTTGGAGAACCGCAAATCCCGAGAGTCTATTCATAATTCAATCTTCTTCTTTTTCCTTGTCCAACTTTCCGCACAAGCAGGGTCGGAATTGTGTTAACGCGGATTTGGCTTGTGTTAATATTTACGGGGTGGCCGGATGCCCTTCCTGTCGTAACCCCATTCCCCACGGGAGAAAATGTGCACACCAAATGTCTCCGTATACTTTTATATGTGTGGAAGTGTAACAGAATGTTTGCGAATCGTGTAACTGAGGCGGTACCAGCCCGGTATTTACCTAGGGGGATGTGGAAAACCGCCTAAAATCCACATTCAGGCTGGTCGGCACTCCGACCCCTTCTTTAATCCTCCGGGCGGACTAGAAACGGGGCCGGTACTCCTATCCTTCTCGGAAAGGGTGCGTTAGACCACACGGCTAACCGAGCAGGTCTACATTCATAATTCAATATGCTTTATTAATTAGTCACTATCCATTATTCATTAGTCACTGGCATTACTACTTCCTTTCATCTGTTTTCTTGGAGTACTAATCTTCTGCCACGCGGGAGTAGCCGTGCGCTCTAAGTCGCCTTGTTGCGGAGTGCGCGTCTGTTCCCCGTCGAAGGTTCCAGACCTCCCTCAGACATGAGTGCATGTTGTCAGTTGTGTAAGTTAGTTTAAGCAGTTTTTATGTCAATTGTCTGATGACCACTGTAGTTTGGTCCCACAGCGTTACAAACATTTTAACATTTGAACTAAGCTTCTCGTAATGATTAGTGACAGGGACCTCATTTTCGGTAAAGAAAATTGTGTTTATAGCAGATTAATAATCAGCCAACCAGTTGCAATAATGTTTCCAGAATGAAACTTTCACTCTTCAGCGGAGTGTGCGCTGATATGAAACTTCCTGGCAGATTAAAATTGTGTGTCCGGCAATAATGTTTATTTTAAAAGTCTTGGTGGAGGTATGCAATCGTAATTGTAATTTTTCTAAAAATGATTCTAAAATTGCTAGAGATTGCCTGAATAATCACTACATGTTATTAGTAGATTATTTATTGTCAATTCACAACATGTTTCGGATTTAGCCCATCATCTGGTGATCGATATCATGTATATTTAGATTTTATGCATTCAAATTTGTCATGTAAAATACTGTCAGATACAGCAAAGGACCTGGAAGAGCAATTGAACGGAATGGACAGTGTGCTGAAAGGTGCATATAAGAAGAACATTAACAAGAGCAAAACTAGGGTAATGGAGTGCAGTGTAAGAAAATCAGTTGATGCTGAAGGAATTAGATTGGGAAACGAAGCAATAACGGAGGTAGATGAGTTTTGTTACTTGGGCAGTAAAATAACAAATGATGGTCGCAGTACAGAGGATATAAAATGCAGAATGGCAATGGGTAGAAAAGCGTTCTTGAAAAAGAGAAATTTGTTAACATCGAATATTGATTTAAACCTAAGGAAGTCCTTTCTGAAGGCATTTGTATGGAGTGTTGCCTTGTATGGGAGTGAAACATGGACGATAAACAGTGCGGACAGGAAGAGGATAGAGGCTTTTGAAATATGGTGCTACAGAAGAATGCTGAAGATTAGGTGGGTGGATCGCGTAACTAATGAGGAGGTACTGAACATAATTGGGGAGAAAAGGAATTTCTGGCATACCTTGACTAAAAGAAGGGATAGATTGGTAGGACACATTCTTAGACATCAAGGAATTGTGAATTTAGCATTGGAGGGAAGTGTATGGGGAAAAATCGCAGGGGAAGACCAAGAGTTGGATACAGTAAGCAGATTCAGACAGATGTAGGTTGTCGCTCTTATGTGGAGATGAAGAGGCTTGCTCAGGATAGGGTATTGTGGAGAGCTGCATCAAACCAGTCTCCGGACTGAAGACCACAACAACACAACAACAACAAAGTACTGTGGTTATTTCTTGCGAAATAAGATTCACAACTGATGCTTTTTCTTATTTGGCAATACATAACAACAGTATTTTATATGACAAATTTGAAAGCATGAAATCTATATATAATATCGATCACCGGATGATGGGCTAAGCCCGACACATGTTGTGACTTGACAATAAATAATCTACTAATAACATCTAGTGATTATCCAAGCAAACTCTAGCACTTTTAGAATCATTAAAATAAGTTGCAATAACAGTAGTTTATTAAACTTAATTGTAGTGATTCATTTATCTGCCTCAGTTTTCGTATTACTTCTGTTTTCATAGAGTTGTACTATTGTAATAAATATAAGAAATTTACAGCTTGTTGGAGCGATATGAAACATTTATTTAAAAAATAACATATCAATTTAGTTCCCTTGATGGAACACCATCAGTGAAGGTTTCGGGTCATAAGGACTGTGCATAAAACATTTAATTGTTAAATGTTTTATGCAGAGTAGTTGAATCTAATGACTCGAAATCTACAATGCGAATATTCCATCATTGGAAAGAAATCGGTATGTAATTTTTAAAATAAATATTTCGTATTACTGCACCAAGCAGAAAATTTCTTATTTTATGGCAATATTATTGTAGACTGGAACAATTTTCGTTATGGAGTCAACTCATAATTCTACTATTAGTCTCTTCAACTTAGTGGGAACCATTCTTTTAATGTGCCCATGTATTTTTTAGACTTCGTTTTCCGATATCAGTTTTTCTCTAAGTATTTAAACTGAGAAAACAGTTTTATTTTTAGTTATTTCGTGTTAAGAACTTCGGTGCTTATTTGTTGAATGTCGTATATGATATCTGTAGTTCTAAGTTTTTTGCAATCTCTTTAAGAATTTGAATTTTTTTTTAAGCTGTGGTAACATTTGTAACCAAAACTGCCATATTACTTGTAACGGAGAGATAATATGCTCTAAAATTACTTTTAACTAACTTGATGGATTGATCTACATTCTGACTCGACCTTTTCTCTCGCCATTCTGATATTACCTTCTCCAAAACACAGTTTTATATTGTTTAGTATTGTAATAAGGCCACGAATGGTGGCTGGCTCCACGTTGATGTGCAGTACACCACGACGTCCTCTACACTAGCTCGCTCTAACATCAACAGTTTGTCGCTCTCATCGCTCAGTGTGTGCATTTCACCTGTAGATGGCTGATGAAACAGTTGCTTTTCGGTTGCCAGACGAGACAATTCGTTTTTATTTTTAACTAGCTTATATACACGTGCTTCGCAATGGTTGTTAAAGAAGGGCCTGGGCTTTTAGGGTTCCAGACCTCAGTCATTAAATACAGAATCCTTGTTTGATCGCTTTGTCAATAAACTCAGTTGTCCTAGCCAAGATGTCAAATGTAAATAAAAGTCATTGTCCGAAACGATGGATATAAGGATTTCTGGGTCCGCACAATCCTTTGATATTTAGCCGCTCATGTCTGTTAGCCGTTTTCTAGGCATTTCTAAATGTTCGGTACCTAAACTCACCGAAATCACAAAACAAATAACGCACATTGCATTGTCTTTGCAATGAATTCTTACATAAATAAAAACAATAGATAATCACGAAGGAATGACGTTATGTTTTAAACATAAATAAAATCTACCGAAAGAATCAAATAAAAGTTAAGTTTTTAATACACAAAGCGACATCAGTAACTCTCTGTTCAGTGTTTGTTTGCATTCGTAGTTGCCGTATTACGACATACGTATTAGGGCAGCCGCGGCGTCTATTAGCTCTTTGCTGTACTAAAGCGCCTCTCTAGTCTCAATTTACCCACGTAACCCCATGAAAGGTCATGTAGTACTTTTGGAGATTAGCCTTTGCAGATAGACACGGGCTGCTTTTAGACAAATGTTTAAATTATATCTTTATTTTCTCTGATCCATTTTGGTGAAATGAAACGTGTATCCAACCGCACGACATGCTCAAGATACGGCTGAAAGTCCTATGAGAATTAATCGGGTAGTTTTGGAGATAAACGTGTTCAAAGAGACTGTCGAAGATACAAAACTTTAAATTACGACATTTTTTTTCCCGTGATCCCACTTTTATGAAACGGAGTTGCCCCATGTAAATCCTTGAGGTTGTTCAGGAGATAAGATATTTGTAATAGATAGCTGTACACCCGAGAATCGGAACGGATATTAAACAGAGGATACCGCCAATTGTTTCAGACAACGTCACCATAGATATGAGCATTAAAAAATGCAGCATTGCCATCTATTAGTTATTTGGTGTACTACGTAACTAACAGGGCCTCTAATTGTTCTTTACTGTACTAAACCATTTTCTAGGCGTTTCTAAACAGAAGGGACTCAAGATCTAATAAGTACGCACCGAAATCGGAAAGGAAACTACATAATTTCGATTTTTCTTGCAAATAACTCTTATTTAATAAAACCGTCGATAGACGCAAAGGAATGTCGTTACTTCCTACATTCAAATTGTACCTGTCGAAAATGCACTTCTTTTCTTTCCATGACAGACACAACGGTTACTAAAAACGCAATTACGTTAATTTTTTCTTTCCGTGAACCGATTTTCATAAAATTATGCCTATATTTTGGCCCAAATTTTTCTCAAGTTTCCTGTGAAAACCACATGAAGATTCGTCCAGTAGTTTTGAAGATTGAAGTGAACAGCGACGGGCCTACTTTTACAGACTTAATATTAGTATAGATTTCACTTTGAGTAATATGTAGTCCCTGTATAATGACCAAACAGTCTTCACTGACGTGGAAAATGAAGGAAAACGTCTTTGGTTTTGCAACGTCATGCATGTTTACACTCTGGGGCATGTTTTGCGGAAAGAGCTTCTGCTGTTTCGTGACTTTACGCTGCTTCCTTCCCCGCAATTATCACAGCTAAGATTAAAGTAAGTGTGACTCTACGCTTTAAAAACCTATGTATTAGGTTATGTGAGGTTCTGATTTTGAAGTTTAACTCGATGTTATCTTATGATCAAACCGAACATGTCTGCTTTCATACCCCGGCAACTACATTCGTTGCAGATATAATCCTTTACCTGCAATCCTGTAGTTGAAAACACTCTATGCATGGGCTGTAGTTTGCGAAACAAATAAGAAATATTACATATAATAACTGGTTAATTAATGAAGAGTGTTGTATTCTAACGTTTGCAAATTATGTACGCAAAGTGAGAGATTTAGTTGAATAATCTTTATTCAATCTAATTGGTTGCTTAGTGGAAGTGGTCAGATGAATTAGTAATCATAAATTGAGTAAATTGGATAAACTGTAGCACTGTCTGCCTCTAAAACAAATTTAACATAATAGACACCGGTATTCTGTACACTAGATATGTAGTCCTATTATAAATGAGGTAGCACAGTGAATGATACTCCTCACAGTTATATCACAAACTCTTGTTGACATCCGAAGTAAACGGGAGCATGCCTCGTTGTTTTCCTCTTAGCATTTATTGTAATGTATGGAGCCTTTTTTTAATTTTAATTCTTATGTTTTTCAGCCACTTATTTAATTTACGAACGTGGATATTAAAAATGTTGAGGAAATGAGATAAAGAAGAAAACGAATAAGCATCACATACCAAAAGCAGACCACCTCTAGCAGTTTCAGCTATCGACATAAATGTAGTAATAGAGGTTTTAATATGTTTACCGTAGCATACTCTTAATGTCATATACTCAGTTATTTTGGTTATTCCATCTGCATAATCTACCGAGGCCAAATGTGTCGTGTCACTGAATGAAATACGCGCTCTAGAAGGTATGAAACTTCCATGTATACACTATTGCTGCGTGCACGTGACAAATTGAGAACAAGAATCAAGAGGAAACAGCACTCTGCTAAACTATTGCCTTTTGTTTCATTCCAGACTCATAGTCTGTATGATCTGCTTATGAACTGCGAGTAATGATAGCGTTAATTAACTGCCGCAGGTGAATACTCTTCAGTACTCAATACTGACTAAAGAGCATGGCGGTTACTGTTATACTCGTGTCCAGGACACGTTTACCAGCAGTGAATAGTGACAACTGCTACAGATATTTCTACCCCGTTCAAACCTCAGAACTTCGTACAGCGTCTGACGGTTATCATAACAGCACCAATTCAGAATGGTCATTATAAGTAGTTAGAAACAAGTTTGCCACGAAAAAGTAGTACACAATTCCGTAGTAGATGGATAAACGGTTAAACAGTTATTATGCGGTTAATTCCGTGGAATGTAAAACTGACGAGTATTTGGACAGGACGTCTGGTCTTTTCATTTACCTTTAATCGCATCATAGAGGATGACAAACCGTAGTTCAAGTACCCACTTCTGTTATTTTAATAACTGCCAGTAACTGATGAGATCTTATTACAATAATGATCACTTATCAGTAAATTTTTTCAGGCGAGTTTCTGAACTGCACGCTTGTAGAACTGTGGACAACACGATGGTAGCACTTCCTCTTCTTGCACGTTAAACTGTATTAATGGGCAGTGAGTCTGTGTAGTTCAGATTAACGAGTAGTATTGTAAATTCTATCAGAGACTATACATTTCAGTCGTGATCACAGAATCATCTTTATATGAAGCAGAGTGTTGTTCGTGTGTTTGTGTGTACGTCTTGCACGCAAATCTACAGTTTTGATCCATTCTTTTTCTTTTTTTTTTTTTTACACGTAAGCTTCAATCCATGAGGAAGGTCGCCGTAAGTGTAAGAATCAGGGACGATGATTCATAGTTCACGAGATATAACGTCATAAATAATAAGATGCGGGAAAAAAACTGACGTATTTAGCGACAATGCTGCTCATTTTCTCCTAAATCACTCGACCGATTTCAACCAAATTTGGTACACACTGTCCTTACCGTGAATTAACAATTGCTGCAGGGTTAAGAATCACATACGACACATGGTTCAGCAGATATAACGTCACAAACAATAAGAGTTGGAAGCAACTGCCACACAATGCGACGGAATTTTATAAATATTATATATGAGAACGACAATACTTAGCGACTTGCAACAAACTTTAAACATAATTTCAAACCCTTCTTAAACCTCTCTCGCTGACAACCACATCACAATAGTGCAAGGAAACAAGTTTCTCCCTTACTACTTTTCCGCTGTTTACGGACTAAAACTACGGCATTCGGTATGATGTTACAATTTATTATTTGTACACTAAACATTGTTGCCGCAGGAAGTTTTACAGCTACACACATGTAGCTTAATGTACCTTATAAATTGTAAAAGAGTACCACACGTAGTTCTTGAGATATGAGTACATAAATAGTAAATAAATAGTAACGTTCATGGAAAACCACCACATCACGCACTAAGTTTTAATCTATTACTTATTTACTACTAATTGTATTCCCAAGAGATTTTACAGACATACAGCCATTATACAAATGAATATATAACTGAAAAATGGCAGGAATAAATAAATAAATACCCGGGCAACGCTGGGTTATCAGCTAGTTCGTAATATAACGTGGGTAATTACAGTTGCGCAGTACGTTATTGGTGACTGAGCCACGGCGGAATAGCCGTGCGCACTGAGGCGCCATGCTGCCGTGCGCGTGGCCTTTCGCCATCGGGGGTTCGAGTCTCCCCTCTCTTGACTGCCTTGCGAGAGAAAGAGGTCGCTACTGCTGTAGGCTATATACATTTCTATTCAGTTGTTACAGTTGTTTGACATTTATCTTTACGTCCTCTCCTACTTCTTATCAAATTTCACATCTATATTGCAACAGTTTGTAGTTTTTCTCAAGAATTAGGCTTTGAGAGGCGACATCAAAAGGTTTGATGCTATTGTCCATTAGGGCTCATATGAATTCATAACACCAAATCTTCCTCCTGCCCTTACTAAATGACTGGATTCCACAGGCTACATTCTAATTTCCATTTGTGGCAGTAGTACAGATCACGTGATGTCACACGCTCAACTATTTTATTTCGTTCCTTGTGAGCAGGTAGAGCGCCATGGTCTGACGTCACAGAGGCGCTGCCTGAACTCCCCTGTCTGTTGCACAATCCTTCACGTGAGTCTAAAATCACGTAACAGACTGAAATACCGGTAAAAACATACTTTCTTCCTGTGAACACTACATTTTCTATGCACAACTCTCTCTCCAATAAATTATGGTCAGTCTCCAAATAACATTGAGAAATACATCGACTGGGACATGTGCAACATGAGCACGACAACGAAGGGCTAAGTAAGATTGCAAATTTCTTTTCATTTCTAAAAGACATTTGAAGTGCGTTGCTGTGATAGACTTAATCCTGAAGAATTTAAAACTTGATACCTGCGGCTATATCACCATAAAATCAATTCCATCTTACTGATTGGGTCATGTACCTATTGGGTAACTTTTACCTTGTTGGAAAAATAGTAAAAACGCACTTTTACTATCCATTGCAACGTTGTAATCAAAATTGCAGAACAACATGTTGACCATAGCTGTTTATGTTTTCTCAGTGCTACCGGTTTCGGTCATTTACCATTATCAAGCGTTAGCAGAGATTAGCTAATAGCTTAACATGTCGTTATACAAGAATTCAAAATTATAACATAAGAATTTGCTGTCATTGTTCTAGTCATTGATAGTATCATAGTGGCTGACTATTACTAACGCTTGATAATGGTAAATGACCGAAAGCGGTAGCACTGAGAAAAAATAAACAGCTATGGTCAAAATATCGTTCTGCAATTATCTAAAAGCTGTTATGCCCCATCTGTTCAACATTCTCAAAAGTTGTAATCAAACCCGATTATTTTTTATTCTGCGGATGTAGAAAGAGGGATCTGGAAGAAATTGAAAATAGAAAGATTGTTATGAAAACATTAGGCCCTAAATTAATGAAAGTACAAGAATACAAAAGCATGAATGGTGACTTGAGAAAAAGAAGACATAAAATTTAATGGACTCATTAAAAGTACAGCACCCACTAAGTATACAAAACACATTAGAATTCTACGTATAAAGACGTAAAGCCAAAACTGACCCAATTACATTGATCGTATTGATTAAGGAAGGTCTTATTGTAGGTAGTATACCTCTAGACGACGTTACAGATAGAAAAATTTTCAGACAAGAGATAGTTGATTGGAAAGTTGGTCAGAGGCAAATTTGGAAAAGGACTGGAACACTGTGGTGCAATGATAGAAGAACACTTCATTTTGAAAGGATGGAATAAATTTATGCACAAGATAGGCACATCATCAAAAGTGACACTGGTTCAGTGTTCCTCAGGTTTTCTTAATTACAATGAATATTTAAGAATTGTATGCAGTATTTTTGACTTGTACGAAAAATGACAAATTCGATTTCGTCTTAGAATGATTGAAATAAGAATGAAAGATTTCAGTTATGAATAATTAAATGAACATTGAGAAAAAGAACAAAGATCTGTGTTATTTAATTTATTATTATTACTGTTATGACTATTAGTAGGTTTTTTCCGATAAATTTAATGTGTCAAATGATTGAACCACCATTTGACTCTATTATTTTATTGTGTTTCGTCATAATCCGAATTTCGGCTTTATAGGCATTTTCAATTGTGCACTGTAAAATATACAACAAATTAACACATTATAAGTAATAGTACAGAAAAGTGTGAAATTAGATACAGTGTTATTTACTTACATTATGTCTATTTATTGGTACATGTAGGAAACCAAATCATCATTCTTCAGAGTAACAGTTTACATACGCACAACCATGTAGGTCGTCAATCTACAAGAAGCATGTTCCGATGCATCTTGAACATATTAATGTCAAAAGCAATTTGTAGAGCATTGAAATACCACTTCCTCATACACTAAGGACCAACTAAGTTACTGGTAAACACAGCAAAGATCGTCCTTGTTAAAAGGTTACATAATATAACGGTCATAGACGTTACAACGTTGACTGTACATTCTTATTTCACTTATTCTACAACTATCTATGGGAATTCATCTGTATGTAGCATATAAATATACCAATAATATAAAAGACAAGGTTACATAGTGCAATACAGAAATTAAATATAATTTCACACGTTTACAAATTCTCATGTTTACACTTTTATGAGAGAATCCAATATTCTATAATGATTTTTAAAATTGCAAAAAATTGAAGTAAATCCGAATACTGGAGTTGTATTAAATTATATTGACGACCCAACTGGTTGTGCATATGTAAACTGTTACTCTCAGGAATGACGATTTGGTTTCCTACATGTAACAAACAATTGACATAATGTAAGCCGGCCGCGGTGGCCGAGGGGACTGAGGCGCTCCAGTCACGGTCTGCACGGCCACTACGGTCGGGGGTTCGAATCCCCCCTCGGGCATGGATATTTGTACCGTCCTAGTTCGTAAGTAGTTCATAAGTAGTTTGTAATTTTAGGTACTGATGACCCCGTAGTTAAGTTCCATAAGCTTTACAAACATTTGAACATTTTACCAGTACTTATAATATATTAATTTGTTGTAAATTTTACAGTGTACACTTGAAAATGGCTATACAGCCGAAATCCGGATTGTGACGAAACATAATAAAATAATACGATCAAAGACGGTTCAATCATTTAACAAATATTGCATGAATACAACAAGATAATTGGTATTTCAATTTGTCGAAGGACTGCTAGCAAATTTCTTGATTCTTTGCCTTCTCTCTTTGGTTCTATCGAACGATCACTGCAGCTAACCTAACTCGTTACAGATGTAGATAATTACGAGATAAATAGCTCGGATGATCAAAATAGCGACGAATAGGCCTTCTCTCTTTGGTTCTATCGAACGATCACTGCAGCTAACCTAACTCGTTACAGATGTAGATAATTACGAGATAAATAGCTCGGATGATCAAAATAGCGACGAATAGGCACGATATTTTCGACAAGATTCCTAGATTGGTTTTGTAGGCAAGTGGTGGCTTACAATTAACGACGGCGTTTGATCAAGTCCTTGACAAGTCCGCGGGTCTGTAGGGAAACTTTTAGGCTGCATTCCCGCGCTCATTTGTACCTGCTGCCGCCATTTTTCGTGCAAATGCGGCTGAATATTTATGAGCGGGCCACAAATCACGTTAGCGGTGTCACGCGCGACGAGTTTCGCTGCGGCAAGAAATATGCATTGCAAATAATGGGATCAGCCGCGTGGCCGCGCACTTTGTTTCCGATCGCGCCGCCCACAGCGCTGATGCGCTCTGCGTTTCCAGTTTAATGAATCGCCATGCGGCGCATTACAAACTGATCTTTACTTCAGGCCGTTTTGTTGAACACAGTTTAAGTATTACCTTCCAAGATGTAACCTTACACCACTTGATTTCCGTTAATATCAAATAATGCCAAAAAAGGAGCTCCCCGCGTACTAATCGTGTGTATAATTCCGACATTCTGTCAGCTTGTTTCATAAACTGCTAAAGAACAAGCTGTCCTAGGATCGCTTTTTATCTTGTCAACTAATGTCAGTTTGTTCTTTTGCAGTGGCAGTAAGATGTCAGTGACAAGTATAAAACAGCACAAAAATAAAATATAAATCATTCTTAACACATATCTTGTTGTTAAAAATGTCCAAATGTTTATAAACTAATGGGTTTTGTTTAAAAACAACTTTTCCTGCTACCAGTCACGATTTTATTGGTTATTTACACTTTGCACGACGCGTTTCGAGATATGAACCCCATTATCAAGTGCGTTTTGTTGCGTGCTATGTCATTATCTTTTATTGTTTCCTACGTGTAAGGTGCTGTGATGTTTCTGTCGTCTTTACTGCGATGTAAAAACACGTACAATTTTGAAACTTCCTGGCAGATCAAAATTGTGTGCCGGAACCGGGACTCGAACCTGGGACCTTTGGCTTTCGTGGGCCAGGCAAAGGTCCCAGGTTCGAGTTCCGGCTCCGGCACACAATTTTAATCTGCCAGGAAGTTTCATAGCAGCGCACACTCCGCTTCAGAGTGAAAGTTTCATTCTACGCACAATTTTATTTGATGTTGGTTTAAAAAACGAGTTTGTGGCGAAATTTTGATGGTTTTCTATTTACGATTTCCTTATGTTCCATTTGCACAGAAGCTCACATAAATTACACATCATAAACAACATTTTGTACACAGCACAAATTTGATGTACAATAACACATAAACAGCTGCAAATATGTTTGTAACATATAGTCAACGGAGATAATGGCTTCATATATCGTCCACAGAGTTTAGTAAAAATTTACATTTATAAATGAATATATATTTACAACAGTATAAAATTTTTATATGGGCCTATCACTATTTTATTTACGAAATAGCGTCAAAACATCTGAAAAAAAAGCTTTTGGTATAATTTTAAGTAATTTTTACGTGACACTATTTATTTTAGAATATTGTCAAAATATCTGGAAAAAAAATCGCTGATTCACCCTCCAGCTTTTCGTTGAGTATTCTCTCTTCGTATTTTTTGTAGTGTGCATATACCTCCAGTTCTTCTAGCAGATCCATTTGATAGCCTTTGTTTTGTCGATGGAGCACTTTACACTGTTTTCTATTTTACCAAAGGGGTGTCCTGTGTTGTGTATGTGTGTGGTTGTAGCTGATGTTGTGTGCCTATTGTGTGTGTAGGCTTTTATGTGTTCTGTATACCTGGTGTTGAAATATCGGCCTGTTTGTCCTATGTATAACATGGAACATAAAATGAAATTGCGCGTGTTTTTACATTGCAGTAAAGACGACAGAAACATCACAGCACATCAAACATAAGAAACAATAAAATATGACATAGCACGAATAAAAAGCACTTGATAATGGGATTCATATCCCGAAACGCACTTGCAAAGACTAAAAAAAAAAATAAAATAAAATAAAAAAATAAAAAATAAAGTGACTGGTAGCAGAAAAAGTAACTTAGAGTTGCAGGCTTTCACAAACCATTTGCATTGGATAAAATTAAATTTATAAACCTATTGCAGCAACTATTATGGACGTCAGTTGGTAGAACTACAAACTACATAAACTAAATTACACTAAGGACAGCATGAACGCCCCAGCCCGAGGAAGGACTCGTGTCTTCGGCCAAACTATCCGCCTAGTCCGTAGGACGATACCTTAGACCACGCGACTATTTCGCGTGGCTACTCTTACTACAGGAGGACCCAAAACCTTTGGTTGACTTGTGTTTTATGGATTTTAATTAATAGTAACTTTCTCCTTCAGGAGCGTAAACGGGTATCTGCCCTGCACCGATGTTTACAACTCAGAACAGCATTTATTTGTCTTATATAATCTACTTTTGTTGTAACTTCAAATGAAAAATAAAGGGTTAAGAATTATGTCAAGAGTTTAAAATATATTTCTCCCACAACAGCTGGTGTGTTCATATTCAGTCATGATACTACAGTCTCCCCTAACTAGCGTATAGCCACTCTTTGTATTGAACAGCCCATTCAGTTTCTTCATAGTCCTGCATGCTGTGGACAGGTTGATAAATCCTAATATTTCTTCCTCATACTCGTTATTTTCTTTCTGCTTATGTCTTCAGCATACATTCATAAATTACAGGTGATGACTCTTTTCTACGTTTACATCTTAGGCGATAATGGGAAAATCGTACAGCGTAGTGTGTGAGGCATCATAATTCATAAATGAACTGCTTCTTTCCGAATGAACTCCTTTTTGGAACCAGTGGATAATAAGGACATAGCATCACAATTTGGTCGTTATCAAGTCAGCTTGAACTGGTTAAAGAAACTGCTGAGAGACAATGCCCAATGCTCACTGTATTATTTTGTTAGGGATCGTGATTAAACGAAGATACCAGACGGCCGTGGCGGAGCGGCCGAGCGCATTGAGGCGCTATGTTCCAATGCGCGAGGCCGTTCCCCGACGGGGGTTCGAATCCCCCCTCGGGCATGGATGTTTGTGCTGTCTTTAGTATCTCGTACGTTAGTACATAATGACCCCACAGATAAGTCCCATAATCTTTACAAACACCTGAACAGTTTTAGAGTTAAGAGCATCTACCAAGTCGTGCGTGTCGAGCATTGCACGCAGGGGACGTACGCTGCGGCGCTGCCAACTTACTGGCGTGAGTTCACGCACTCTGACAGCTGACAGCGACGCTGGCATAGCCATTGCGCCACAGTGAGCGCCATAGTAACGTTGTGTTAATTTAACGAGTTTTTGTATTACTACACTTTACGCATCCACACTGATCGAAAGTACCGATACTTGAACTACAGGGTGTTGATAAATGATTATTGCCGGCCGCGGTGGCCGAGGGGACTGAGGCGCTTCAGTCACGGTCTGCACGACCGCTACGGTCGGGGGTTCGAATCCCCCCTCGGGCATAGATATTTGTTCCGTCCTAGTTCGTAAGTAGTTGATAAGTAGTTTGTAAGTTTAGGGACTGATGACCCCGTAGTTGAGTCCCATAGGCTTTACAAACATTTGAACATTTGAAATGATTATTGGGGTTTAAACTGTTTATGATATTAAACCAACCATTATAAATGGTGGGTGTTGGGTGATGATTTTTTTAAAGAGAATTTTCTTTTTCACTGCTTTTTTAAATTTTTTCTTATATTTCCTTATTCGTATGCTTATCCTTACAGAGAAAGAGCTGAAGACATTGTAGCACGCACAGACCATAGATATGGTTTGTGGCATCACGTTTCGCTGTATGTAACCTCCTTGCTATAGAGTCGCAAACGTCATCACTGGCCTTCAGTCCGAATTTTTTTACAATTTGAAGACTTTCAACCACCATGTCATCCACCCCCTCATAGCTATCGGCATGGAACTGCTGTGATGTACAACGGGAGACTTCGGACAACAATAATAGACCATTCGTTTGCGTTCTGTAGTTTTCGCTGCAGAGCGAAATATTAACACACACACAAACACACGTAGAATTTTATATACACCGATAACTTTCCATCCCAATATACTCCACCCTTTTATCATTATCAACCCTCAAGCAACAATGCAATCAATAAAACCATTTTCAAAGAGTAAATTTAATTTTCAAAGAGTAATTATTGTTCCGCATTTTGCGTTATATTCTTCAAATTACTAAATATCTATCAGATCGCTATAAAACCGTGACTAAAACCTTCCACAGGTATAAATTAGTAACGGTACAAATATTTAAGTCTCTGTGTCTTGTCGTTCGGACGTGAGAAGCGTACACCGAACAGACATTCACATTAATATATACATATAGACATAGCTATCCGATCGCCATAAAACCGTGCCTAAACCCTTCCCAGGGTAGACTTTAGTAACTGTACAATTTTTTATCTCTTTATATGTCTTGTGGTTCGGACGTGATAAACGTACACCGAACAGACATTCACATTTATAGATATAGATATGTCAAATGAAAGAGCAACTCAAACAGTTTTTTTTGGCACCACTGCAGATGCGCATCCCGCAAATTTTCCGTCGCAGTCCGCTAGACAGTGGTGGTAGCAAAGATGGCGACTAGTGAACAAAAAGCGGTTTGTGTTCTGCAGTTTGCAAAGCCCGAATCTGCAGTTACTGTGCAACGTGCGTTCCGGCTGAAGTTGCGTTGTGATCCTCCAAGTGATAATAACATTAGTAGATGGTATCATCAGTTTCAAGATACCGGTTACCTTTGTAAAGGTAAGTTTGACGACCAGGAGTTGTGAAGAGACTGTGGAACGAGGGAGAGAGTCTTTGACTCGCAGCCCAAAGGAATCAGTCCAGAAGGCTAGTCGTGTGTTACAAGTTCTTGTGGCGACTGTTTGAAAAGTTAAGAAAACGCGTACAACTACGTACTTACCGTAAACAGTTATTACAGGCTCTAAAGCCGAGAGACCACGGATTATGTGCTAACTTCCCAAACGACATGATGTTTCATGACGATGACGATTTTCTGGATCATTTTATCTTAGGTGATGAATCGACCTTTCGCCTTAGTGGACATGTTAACGTCACAATGCTCGTATCTGGGGTCAGAAAATCCTCAAGAGATGGTACAAATACAACGGGATTCCCATAAAGTAGCGTATTCTGGCAAAACGTTGATGAGCCTTTCTTTTTTGGTAAACCTCCTGTAACTGGCATTCATTACCCTGATACACTAGGGCAATGGCTCTTCTCTCAGTTGGAAGAACAAGAGCCAGAGAACTTCATCTTCCAGAAAGATGGTGCGCCACCTCACTGGCAAAGCAAGTATGCGACTGGCTAAACGTCACTGTAACGAAGCCCTGGATAGGACACAAGTGGTCCAATGACAGGACTTGCTTAACATTGCCTCCACGTTCACACGACGTAACGTGATTCGATTTTTTTTCCTTTGGGGCTTCGTTAACGATTGTGTGTACGTGCCTCAGCAACCAGCTGACCTACCTGAATTAAGAACCGGATTGAATGAGCTGTTGTTATAATCACTGAAGAAACACTTATTAACGTTTGGGAAATCTCGGCTATAGACTTGATGTCTGTCATATGACAAATGGTGCCCACATTGAACATTTATAAGGTTCTTAGTAAAATAGTTTGAGTTGCCCTTTCATTTGACATATCATTTATAATCGTAAGTTTATCATAATAAATATTATAATGCGTTATAACCCCGAGCTTCATTTATAAGCACTCTGTATATTCAACCGCCAGAATGTATAACATTAAGGAGATAAATAAACAGATCGTTAAATGATTTACCAAATGCTGTGAAACCTATAAACCATTATGATTTATTTTTGTAGGCCTACTATAACGAAATACTAACTATAATTTCTTGCTAGTATCGCGTTTTATTTTATAATTCAATTTATTTCCACAAAGGTGGTTTCAATACACATTCTGCCATCTTTAGATCTTGTGGAATACCTAATTTATAAAATATGGATCTCGTTCCTATAAAAAGAGCTCATCTCAATATTAATACAGCAGCGTATTTTATGATTATTACACAAGATCTGAAGGTGGTGGTTTATCTGTTCAAATCAGTTATGTGGAAATTAAAATACAATTCGATCCTGGCCAGAAAATATTAAACATAACACTTCATATATGTAGGACAACCACAATTGAATGTTTCCATATTTCAAAGAACAGGACGGCACATCCGCGGCGATTGTTAAAATTCTTTAGTAAAGAACACGACCTGTTACGAAATTTACAATTGCATCCTCAGGTGCTTTATCTGTTTGCGAAGGAATAAGGGACTATCAGAATTTAAGCAAATCCATATTGTTAACATAAAGGCGGAAAGGTATTTGTCTACTTACGTCAAATCATTATATAACAGAACCTGTTAATGATATGAGGTAAGTAAACACAAACCTTTTCGCATTTATATTAAAAATACTTAGAGCGCATAACTGTGATAGTTCTTCAACCTTTTGAAAACAGATAAAGCGCCTGAAAATGTAAATGTAAATTGCGAAACCGATCGTGTTCTTCAATAAAGTATTTCAACAGTCGCAGCGGATCAGTTATTTGAAATATAAGAAAATATTATTAATAATTAAAATGGTGATGGCGGGCTACTACATAAGCAGACGACCGAATTGTATTATGAAGGAAACAACATTATGAAGAGGCCACAGATGAATACTCAGGTTATTAATAATTTTAATGCAGCGGCAGACAGCCATAGAAACAAAGTACCAGTGAGTAATACGTACTTCACGATAAGAAGTCAGTGCCATCGTCTTCTTCGTCGTCGGACGTAGATTACTCGCACTCTGCAAGATTGATTACAAAGTTTTCCGTATTACTGTCCTTGCCTATTTCACTCTCGTAATCTTCTTCCTGAGATTTCTTTCCATGTCTTACGAAAGCTTCCCGTGTGATATGCTCTCTATTGTCTCGTGCGTAAGTCTCCCAACATACGCAATTTTAAATGTTTTGGTCTTTTCTGCATGCTTCCAAATGAGCCCATACCAGTTCGATTAGGTTGTAATGAGAATGGCATGGGTGTAACCTAACAACACGACGTCCATGTCATAAACTTTGCAGGCTTGTGCGCATAGACAAGAACTAGCAATTCTGCTCTGGTATGTGAGGAGCTATGCGGTATACCGTTTGATGTTAATCATGCAATAATTCTTAGGGGGAGCTTTGTTGAATTCCACGGTATCTATGCTCGCATTGTCCATGACAATAACGGAACACGGAGGGATACATGACAATGTTATTCATTAAACCACTTTCTGAAAATACTGCATGTCATATCAGAATGGTAATCTTCAGAATTCTTAGACTCTGAAGCCTTAAAAAACAGCGTACTCCTGCGAATGAAGCGAGTTTCTGCTGATCCCATATGAAGCAGTATAATTCTACTGCCCTTACCAAATGGAACTTTCATTCCACGGTACACATCACTCTTTTCTAGTACATAGCCCTTGCATGATTCTGGTTGACGAAAGTCACACATAAATAATTAATTCTTGAGGTGCCAGCTTCTCTAACCTGCTGCATTTATCTTAGAAACAATCTTTGCAGCTACAATATTGTTACGTTCCAACATTAATTTCCTCTCATCCTTCTTTCGTTTCCTCGTAGCTGAACTCCAGGTCCTTCAGTATCCTCAATATGGTCTATTTACTTTCATAGACATTTTTTGCTTCTTTCCGCTGTCGGATATTCGCCTCTAGCGTACATGCCGAATATTATGTGTCACTAAACGTTTTATCGTCTAGCTCCCCCACTTGTTTTTGCTAACGTGACGTTTTCATGATGATTTGAAAACAGCTCAGCCACCTGCTAGCAGAGACGCTGGAGATTCTCTGAACAGCCCTCAAACCAATGCCGAAAGCATCAGCCGTCTGCTCCTGGCATCTTGGAACGGCGTAACCCGCACCCTGTGCCGACATGGACTCAGCAGAAGACATACTTTTGAAGTACTGATACCCATGGAAAAAAACTATTCCTCTTGCTTGGCTGTGGCGGAGTGGAAAAGCGCGTTGAGGCGCTATGCTCCGATGCGCGAGGCCGTTCCCCGTCGGGGATTCTAATCCCCCATCGGGCATGGATGTTTGTGTTGTCCTTAGTATAAGTTAATTCATAAGTAGTTTACAAGTTTAGGGACGGCCCTTCAGTTAAGGACCATAAGCTGTACAAACATTTGACCATTTGAACCTCTTGCTTCTTGGTACAGCACTTGGCGTGATTGCTTAACATCACTCATTCTGTGGACTGTTATGCCAAAATAATCACTAGCACAGAACTCAACCACTGAATAAACATCGAGCTTCACGAACACAGCACGACTCGCACGATACGAAGACAAAATGGTACTGACCTGTGGTTGGCTGAAAGTCACGTGATGCACTTCCGCGTGTTACTGTGCATCTGACCTGGACCCACATTCGTACCTGATCTCCTCCTTAGGGCACGAACGTTTGTGTACGATTCCTTATCTGTTCAGTTAAACTATTTTCATTAGGGAACTCGATGATAAGCTGATCAGCGCTTTCTTAATCAATAGAATATCAGCGCAAAATAGAGTCAAGTGAAATATATTTTGGATACGACTGAACAAGCTACAATTCCATTCGATAATAAGGCCCTAGACATTGACAGTTACAAACGTATCTGGATTAATGTGCCATTCAATTTGGTGATCTCCCATCTTATCGTAATATCCGATGATAGAGCAGGGATAAGGTGCTAGATTGATTGTTTGAGACGAGAAATGAAATAACATTATTCATGACTAGTCAAAAATAAGCCTTGTTCCTTAGTTACAAGTAGATACCCGAATTTGTGACTCAGTATTCCTTATTACTTAACAGGTCACTTGATTTACACCTCACTCCAAGGCAAAGTCCTCCTGTTAATATACATACACATCGAAAGACTAGAGAAAAACTAAATAGAAATATTTCAATATGTCGCAGTAGTTGTTCTCTAATCTTTTGTTCTAACTTGTAGAGAAAACTGTATCAAGTTGAATTCTCTTTAATTTATAACATTGCTGTCCACACATTAAATTTCATCTATCATCTATTTCTCATAGAGTAGAGACGAAATACGATTGTTTATAACCTATGTACATTATTTCATTTAAACAGTGAGCATTGAAATGATGGTTGTGTGTGTTTTTCTGAGTATAAGTTAGTTTAAGTAGTTTGTAAGTCTAGGGGCCGATGTCCTTGGCAGATTGGTATCTTCGAGCTACAAATATTTGTACATGAAAATTAAGATATCGTACAACTTACAAGGAAAGTTCCCCGGGCTCGAACAAACAGAAATATACCAAAATCGTGTGACAGACAATGTAGAGGTGCCTTACTGCACTAGCGATACTCTCACATCTGCAAAACATTTCAGTCGCCCATTAGAGGCCTCTCCGTGTGCCACGCCTCATTGCACCGTGATTTTCCTAAATCACTCCAGACAAATACCGAGATAAATCCATTCAAATGGCACGGCCGATTTCCTTACCCACCTTTGACAAAACATATGCGAGCATGTTCTCCGTCTTTAATGACAACGTTGTCCATGGGACATTAAGCCCCAATCTTCCTCCTCTTTCCTCCTAAAGTCACTTGATATTCGTCTTCCGCTTGCATGGTTCAGGCAGTATGTTTCTAATGAAAAGTGGACATTAAGACAGAAAATTTAGTGTTTGGATTAAAGGAATACTATTCTTCGTATAGGTGACAACGTTTTTCTTTAGTTTTTGCGATTTTTATGAGGTTCTGGAATTAAAATAGTTGAGAAAGAAGTATTGGAGGCACAGTTTCCTCGTCACAGTTGTTCTGCACGTGTGTTTTGTAGCAAGGAGGACGGCATTAAATCTTAATATTACTTTCTTCTTTCTTTCGTTTCTTCCTTCCAGTCTTCTCTAAATTGTTGAATTCCACATGACGCAATCTATTTCCTATTTCTCCGCGTCAGCAGTACAGAGCGCATGACGTAATACGCATAACTTGTTTCTTGCGAGTAGGTACAGCGGCTTCGTCGTGATGTGATGTCTTTTATTTGAGACATGTCCCGTGCGCCAAACAGGCAACTGACCATTTCTGTGCAAATTCAAAACGCGGCCAATCCCTTGCGGGAATGCAATGGTAGCTCTGAGCCAGAGGGAACAATAGCCAGAGGGCACTACCAACGTAGTGTGGTATGAGTTGAGTATTTGGCCATGACGGAAGGCATGCCTGGAAAGCGACCATTGGCCTAAAGTGGGAAATCCTCGTTCGAAGTCTTGTCCAGGAAAATTATTCGTATTTGAATGTTTCAATATCTCGAATTTATAAATATAGCCCTGAACGCAGACAAATGTGTAGTCAGCGTAGTAGATCCCGATGGCGTCTGACGTGACGTCATTGTGACTTACGCACACTGTATAGAAGGCGAAAGTGGCCTTGCATCGATTAATTTCAGTGTTGTTGTCTTCAGTCCGCAGATTGGTTTGATGCACCTCTCCACACTACCCTGTCCTGTGCAAGTCTCTCCATCTGAGAATATGTCCGGCAACCTACATCCTTTTGAATTTGCTTACTATATTCGTCCCTCGATCTCCCTCTACGATTTTTACCCCACACGCTTTCTTCTAATGCTAAGTTGACAATTCCTTGATGTCTCAGAATGTGTCCAACCAATCTATCCCTTCTCTTAGTTAGAATAAGCCAGAAACTCCTTTTCTCCCCGATTCGGTTGAGCATCTCCTCATTAGTTACGTGATCTATCCATCTAATTTTCATCATTCGTCTGTAACACCACATTTCAAAACTTTCTATCAGCTTTTTATCTGAACTCCACGTTTCGCTCCCATACAATGCTACACTCCAGACAAATGATTTCAGAAAGGACTTCCTAAATTTAAATTAATATTGGATGTTAACAAGTTTCGCTTCTTTAGAAACGCTTTTCTTCCCATAGCCATTCAGCGTTTTACGTCTTCTTTATTTCGGCCATCAGAAGTTATAACAAAATTCATCTACTACTTTTATTGTCTCATTACCTAATCTAATTCCTTGAGCATCGCCTGATTTTCTGACATTACATTCCATTACCTTCGTTTTACTCTTGTTAATGTTCATCTTATATCTTCCTTTCAAAATACTGTGCATCCCATTCAATTGCTCTTCCAGATCTTTTGCGGTCTGTGACAGAATTACTATGTCATCAGTAATTTCAGAGTAAGTCAGTTAAATACTGCCGGCCGCGGTGGCCGAGGAGACTAAGGGAATCCAGTCATGGTCTGCACGGCCACTACGGTCGGGGGTTCGAATCCCCCCTCGGGCATGGATATTTGTGCCATCCTAGTTCGTAAGTAGTTCATAAGTAGTTTGTAAGTTTAGGGACTGATGACCCCGTAGTTAAGTCCCATAGACTATACAAACATTTGAATTTTGAGTTAAATACTGTGGAGGCCGCTTTCATCTTCCATAGAGCGTGCATACATCGTAATGACGTCATGTGAGACACTATCGAGTATCACTGCTGACGATCTATTCGCCTGCGCTCGGTCCTGTTTCTACCGTTGGCCACAAATCAGCACTTGCTGACGTCACAGCGGCGCTGTGTGACCTAATCTGAACCAGAAGCTCATCTGCTAAGTGACACCCACCTACAAAAGGTTTCCTACGTCACTGCAGTTAGCTCATGTGACGAAGATGTGCCACATCAGTAGAGAGAAGCTGAACGACTGAAAAGCCTTCTCCTGAAATGACGTCAGCAAAATGTCAGTTAAATACTTCGCAGGTAACGAATGCACAGGAGACATGCCGCACTCAGAACAGTTAAGTTCGCAGATTCTAGCAAATCTCTGCAATTTTACGTTGCTGCCTCACAACCAAATGGTTTTATTAATTAAACGGAATTATTTAGCGTTGTTTGGACACCTGATAGGGTGTAATTTTAAAGCTACACACAAGGGAACTTTTACTTAGAGTGACAGCGACTTCAAAGGATTGTCAAATAATACATTAAGTTCGGGCTACTGGCAGTCTCTGAGACAACATGAATAGATAATTATCACCGGCATAACTCCACCTCTTGTACAGAGTACTCATACACCGCTTAGCGACGTTCCGGCAACAATTATACATTAATATTGTCGCAGAGACTAAGAGAAGCGCAGAGGTAATGTTGTATTATGTAACAATCCTGTGGAGTACCTTTTCATGACGACAGTGCGGTCTATGTTTCAAACCCGTCGTTATACATTAGTCTTCAAATGTTCTTGTCGATTTTCGACTACCACGATGTATCAGAGGGAAGTGCATAATTCATTCAATGACTATGGTTTCGTGAGTTCCATCGCTACATATCGATACTGACCGAGCCCTCGGGCCTCTTATCTAGCTGAAATTCAGCTGAACGACCAAAAATAAACAGTTACACCACCAGTTTATGGGTCATTTTTAACACATGTGAGCCTGACAGAGAAAGCTCTTAAACGTACAAGTTGTCAACCGTGCAAACGTTACGATACTCCGCGCAGGTAGCACCAATAATGCCCCTCTTGTTGGGCTTAAAACAAATTTTATTTACATGTAGAAATCTCTGCTCCTGATGCTGAACATTTCGCCCAGAGCAAGCTTTATAACGTAGGACAGGCATGGGCAAGTGAGCTAATTATGAAAAGTGTGAAGGCGTCGAGATTAATACTAAAAATCGCACTGACGTGTTTTACGGCCCACTTTAGATTTGTAGTTTTGTCCGTTTTTGCAAACATTTTGGACCAAAATAATAATCTAAATAATAAAAAAATAATTAATAAAAGTGTCTTAAACCTTTTAGGGGAAAAAAAAAAAAACAAATTAGGTAGTAGCGGGTTCCGAACCAGTGTCCTTCAGTGACAGTCCAAAACGTTACCCACTACGCTACAGCTAACAGGCAGGAGTTTTATTCTTTAATCTCACATTATTGATGGCCGTTGTTAACTGATGATAATCTGGCATTTCTACACACTAGATTATCATTTATCATACGAAGAACAACGTGTTTTTGTTAACTCTTCAGTGCGCCATTGCTCTGACATGACAACGTGTAAGTTACAATAAGAAAATCAAATGGAGGGTGTCAAAACTCCGTTATTTTTGCAAATATCTGTCAACCGATACGAGATATGAAAAAACATAAGGGAACAAAGTTGTAGAGAATTATCTCCTCTACAGATTCGTTTATTCAATTATCGCGTCAGATGAACGGTTTATTTGCAAATAAAATTACATTACAAACGGCTTTTCTTGCATTACTGGCGTATTTCTTGTCCGAAATATTTCAAAAAACGAGGTTCTGGTCTATGGTAGCCAAAAATTATATCTGTAAAATTTGGTGCCGATCGCTTGAACGGTTCGACCTAAAAAGTGGGAACACGTTACAGCTACACAGACATCGTTAAATCATCGTTATTTTTGCAGATATCTTTGAAACGATGCGAGATATGAAAAAACATAAAAGAGCAAAGTTGTAGAGAATTTTCTCCTTTACATATTCGGTTATTCAATTGTAGTGTCACGTGAATGGTTAATCCGTTATTCTTATTTAAATTTCGAGCTGTCAAAAGACGATCGCAAAGGCCCACTTTTAGTGTTACTACCGTAACCTGAAGTGGGCCAAAACAATCCGTTACACTTCGTTGTAACATTCCACTTGGTTTGGTTTCTGCCTAAACACATCTCACCAACGTTTACTTTGTTCATAGAATTTCGTGAGAGAGTTTTCTCAATTTTGCAGACATTTCTAAACATGATCAAATAAAAAATGTATAAAAATAAAATTATTTCACTCATCTTTTGCCATCTGGCCGGCGTAGTCTCATGGAATCTTGGAGATGTGATGTTCAGCACAACTAGAAATTTCTCGGGGATTTGGGTAGGTCTACTTTAATGGTCAATCAGAATAAATTTCTCCAATGCCTTTTATTCTTTAAATTTATATTTTGTTCATAATATTTCAATATCACTTCCTTTTCATCAGGTGTACTTTTCGTTCCTGTCCTCTAACATACAATAATAACCATTTCTCCATGACATTAAAAGTCGACTTCCCTGTTCCACAGAACCGCTACAAGTGCTAAACAATTCGTGTGTCACTCTGTACCGTCACTCACAGCCTATTTCAAGATAAATCTAATGATACATGACCATTTATTAGGTACTCTGAATTAAAGCAAACGTATCAAAAATTATGTTTGTAAACTAAATAAATCAGTTTTTTATTCTAGTTTTATACCTATGGTGTATCTTTCTGGGGCTGAATCTTAAAGAAGAGCAACACAGCTAATAAGAAAAGGGTTTGGGTGTGCACATATGCAAATGTTACTCCGTCTACAATAAAATTTATCAAATATGAAAGCCCTATTACCACAGACTAAAATTAGAAATATCACTAATGAGACTGCTTACAGAACGCTTGTCTGCCCTCTTTTGGAGTATTACTGCGCAGTGTGGAATCCTTATCAGGTAGGGCTGACAGAAAACTTCGTAGAATAGCAGCACGTTCTGTATTATCATCATACAGGGGACAGAGTGACCAGGGAGTGACATATGAGTTGGAGTGGGAATCATTGCAACATTGGCATTTATCGTTGTGTTCAGATATGCTTACAAAATTTCGATCATCATCAACTTCCTCCCCCGATTGCAAAAACATATTGTGGAGTCTCACATACATAGGGAAATCGAAAACATATTGTTGAGTCTCACCTGCATAGTGAAAATTGAACATCATAAAAACATACAAGAAATCAGAATCCGAATGAGGAAATTTATATGTTGTATCTTAACACAGGGCAGTAGAGAATGTAAGTGGTGTGCATCTGGTTCGATTAACCTTCTGCCAGGATTGATTCCATTTTCAGGATGGTGCTCAACGACCACACAATGATGAACACACCAGATGTATTGAGCAGCATTAGCCGTTAATGTTTTATTTATAAACAACAGATCGATTTCAATTACCTAGTGACCATCTTCGGTGTATCCTTCAAACAAGCATTGTGAATGCACTGAATGTAACTGCAACTATGTCGATATACGTTTCGGCAAACATAAAATTGCAGTGGCAGAGGTTCAGATGGGGCCAAGAACTGAGCTCTGGAGTAGGCCGTAAATTAGCATCCTCCATCTGCCAGATTCTCCGTTCATGAATACCTTAAAGCTTCTGCTCGAGAACATGTTGTTCACTAGAAATGCAAGCTTTTGGCATGGGATAATTTGAATAAGCTTCAACAAGAGTCCTTCACACATTAAGCTGCTGTAAGGTCAACAAAAAAACTGCAGACGTTTGAGGTGGTCACAAAGCTTATTAGAGGTCAATGAGAATGGCTTTTTCACTATTAGGTTAGCCTCATGGTGCCTCGTAGAAAAGGTCATCTGAACCTGACACTGCAATTTTATGTTTGCCGAAACTTATTTCGACACAGTTGCAGTTACATTCAGTGCATTCACAATGCTTGTTTGAAGGATACACTGAAGATGGTCACTATGTGATTGAAATCGATCTGTTGTTTATAAATATAACATTAACGGCCAATGCTGCTCAATACATCTGGTGTGTTCTTCTGCCAGGAGCTTAGATGTGATTTGCAGAATAACACTTGTAAATGTAGATGTAGAATACCAACTGAAAACGAAAGCGGAACTGACGGCAATGGCGCAACCCTTAGCCTTATGAAGACCTGTCCCACATTATTATACAATTTGGTTAATTCATTACTGTAAAACCTCCATGTTAAAAATATTTGACATGGTTGAGAAATTTATAGTTACGCGCGGTTCAATATTGTTTGGTATGAGCAGTTACTAAATCAAATATATAGGACCAAATTACACTTAACAATGGGAATTGCTTGAAAAGTAGAGAATTAGGGTGTTAGAAAGGAAGAGAAAAATCTAACAGACAACTATGTTGTAAAGCAAGTATAAAATTATCCGGTCCCCATTCCGTGCGAGTATAACAAAATTTAATGTGTGTGTGTGTGTGTGCGCGTGTGTGCGTACGTGCGTCGACCAATAGCGTGTGTGCGTGACTATTACGTCGACCCGCGTGGTCTGTTACCATAGCTCACACTTTCATTTTTTTCTGTTTTCTGTGTGCGCCATTAATTGGTTTCGTCGTACGCATGCGCCACGACGGCAAAATTTCCGTCTCGAAATTAACCTCGCAACGGACGGTGGAGGCAAAAAGAAAAAAAAAAAAAAAAAAATATCTCGCAGAAGTTAATGGAAATATCGCGGCGATTTATTGCGTATTTACGAGGAGGCGGAGTAGTAAAATTTATTGGCCGCGCGGTCCAGGCGGCGGGCGGTGATGGTCGATAGTCGACGACGCCGCGATAGCTCGCAGAGGCGGAGGCCTACGTCACGCGGCGGCTAATATGGCGCGTCTTCGCAGATACCTGCCGGCGATAGTCGCCTGTTTATGGCGGGGGGAGGGGGTGGTGGGGCAATTCAATTTCGGCTGCGGGAAATAAAGCGGTCAACCCCCGCGGCTGTTTGTAGGGGTAGCGCCGGCAGTGCGTCATGCGTTGTGGGGTGAAATGCACCTCTGCCGCCTACACAACCAGCCATCTTTCGCTCTTTCAAATACAGCCTCGAAATCAGAACCTTATAGGGGATGAGTCTGCAAACATCTGTTTTCGAAGATGCAAAAAGGGGCTTTCACTTCTTTTTTTTGAGAAACTTTTAAGGTAAATGTGGGTCTTTCTACAGTAGACATGTGCTACAATTTAAAACATTGTAGAAGACCTTTCAAACCGTGCTAATGTTATGAAACTGTAAACTATGTCGTTATTCCTATGGCAGGTGTCACCAAGTGTGAACTATGTCGTTAGTTATGAATTTATATATATATATATATATATATATATATATATATATATATATATATATACGCAAATGATGACAGGCAAAAGTTAGTAGAGATTCGTGCGTCTATAAAAAGATCGATGCGTGAAGCATACAATAATTATCACAGCCATACCTTAGCAAAAGATCTTTCCGAGAACCCGAAAAAATTCTGGTCCTACGTAAAATCGATAAGCGGGTCAAAGCCCACTGTCCAGTCACTAGTTGATCATTCCGGGGCAGTAATAGAAGAAAGCAAACGGAAAGCTGAAGTTCTAAATTTAACCTTTAAGAAATCTTTCACGCAGGAGGACCGCACAAATATACCATCATTTGATGAACGTACTAATTCCGAAATGGGGGACATAGCAATAGGTATTTCCGGTGTAGAGAAGCAGCTGAGAGAGCTAAATACGAAAAAGTCTGCTGGTCCGGATGGAATACCAGTTCGGTTTTACAAAGACTATTCTGCGGCATTGGCCCCCTACTTAGCTTGCATTTACAGCGAATCTCTATTTCAGCGCAAAGTTCCTAGTGATTGGAAAAAAGCGCAGGTGACTCCCGTGTATAAGAAAGGAAAGAGAACTGACCCATACAATTACAGGCCAATATCGTTGACATCGGTTTCATGTAGAATTTTGGAGCATATTCTCAGTTCGAACATAGTAAATTTCCTTGAAACGGAAAAGCTTCTTTCCATGAATCAGCACGGGTTTAGGAAACATCGTTCATGTGAAACTCAGCTTGCCCTTTTCTCACATGACATCTTGCGAGCCATGGACGAAGGGCAACAGGCGGATTGTGTTTTTCTCGACTTCAAAAAGGCGTTCGACACGGTGCCACACTGCAGACTGCTAACGAAGATACGAGCTTATGGAATAGGTTCACAGATTTGTGACTGGATGGAAGACTTCCTAAGTAATAGAACGCAGTACGTTGTTCTCGACGGCGAGTGTTCATCAGAGACGAGTGTATCGTCAGGCGTGCCCCAGGGGAGTGTGATAGGACCGCTATTATTTTCTATCTACATAAATGATCTGATGGACAGAGTAAGTTGTAATTTGCGGCTGTTTGCTGATGATGCTGTGGTGTATGGGAGGGTGTCGTCTGTAACTGACTGTAATAGCATACAGGTTGACTTAGACAAAATTTCTAGTTGGTGCGAAGAATGGCAGCTAGCTCTCAATGTAGAAAAATGTAAGGTGATGCGCATGAGTAGAAAAAACAATCCTATAATGTTCGAATACAGCATCAGTAGTGAGCTTCTTGATGCGGTCGCGTCGTTCAAATATCTAGGCGTAACATTGCAGAGCGATATGAAATGGAACGAGCATGTAAGGACAGTTGTGAGTAAGGCAGACAGCCGACTTCGGTTTATTGGGAGAATTTTGGGAAGATGTACTTCACCTGTAAAGGAGACCGCGTATAAAACGCTTGTACGACCACGTCTTGAGTATTGCTCAAGTATTTGGGACCCGCAGCAGATCGGTTTGAAGGAAGACATAGAGGCGGTTCAGAGGCGAGCAGCTAGATTTGTTACCGGTAGGTTCGACCAATGCGCGAGTGTCACGGAAATGCTCCGGCAACTCAATTGGGGATCGCTGGAAGAAAGACGACGTTCTTTTCGTGAATTTCTGTTAAGTAAATTTAGAGGGCCGGAATTTGAAGCTGAGTGTAGTACGATCTTGCTGCCGCCTACTTACATTTCGCGTAAAGATCACAAAGACAAGATAAGAGAAATTAGGGCTCGTACGGAGGCATATAGGCATTCTTTTTTTCCTCGTTCAATTTGGGAATGGAATAGGAAAGGAAATGCCTAGTAGTGGTACAGTGTACCCTCCGCCACGCACCTTACGGTGAATTGCGGAGTATGTATGTAGATGTAGATATATAATTTAGGACAGCAATTAATAATTACTCCAAAATATGGAAAATTAAAATGTTACTGATCAGCTATGATGTGATCATATTTTCAAACATATAATAAATATTCCTACTCTATTGCAATGTATCAGTTATCAGTTGTACCCAAAAAAAGGCCCACCGTGGTGGCCGAGGGGACTGAGGCGCTCCAGTCACGGTCTGCACGGCCACTACGGTCGGGGGTTCGAATCCCCCCTCGGGCATGGATATTTGTGCCGTCCTTACTATTAGCTAGTTTGAAGTAGTTCGTAAGTTTAGGGACTGATGACCCCATAGTTAAGTCCCATAGACTTTACAAACAATTGAACATTTGAACAAAAAAATGTACTTGAAAAATTATTGGTAGACTGTGGAATTAAACTATTCTGCTTCCCCTCCAAAATAGTGAAAAAGGAGTCTTCTTAAATGAAAGACGATCTGCTCAAAATCAAATTATTACATTTAAACCTGAAAAATCCTATCTTGACACAAAATTAGATGACATTTCCTATCATGAAAAAACAGATAATGGTATTCAAACAACCTTTATAAATGTTAAAATATTGAGACACAAAAATGACTGGCTGAGTCAAAGGTCGGAGGTTTTGCAAAACAGAATGCTATTAGATTGACTACACAGGGGCTTGAAATTATCGTTAGCCATAAGCTCCCCAGAGTAAATAGGTAGATCTCAAAAGAATAAAATAAGCGACAGAATCCAAAAAGTCTGATTCATATAACCTCGCAGCAAGTGCGTCACGTTTCCGCACAGATGATAATTGACGGCAGCGTCTCAGGCTCGCAGGCAGCAGGCGGTGGGAGCGGATGAGCTGAAATTTTTATCCGACCGTAATTGCTTCGATCTGTTAAGCTGGGTCGACGTGTAACTTAACACAGCGTCATTGGCGTCAGTGTCGCTAGGCAGTTGCTGTGCGATTCTATCACGCTAGTAGACTAATCAATATTTGGCATAGGTGACACAAAGGCAACTTAGCACGAATCGATCAGTCACTTGCATAATAAGATCTGTAAAAAAACACAACCTAAAAATGTTAACGTTGTGCTTTATATACAGCCACTGGAGCCAAACCCCTGGGGTGCCAGATGGGCAGAAAGCTTTCCTCTCAACCTAACCATCTGTCACGCTAACTATGTTCAAACTCTGCTGCCTTCAAGGCAATACGTCTCCATAAACAGACCGGGCCCAGAGCACTTTGCTATTGTTTGTATCCGGCAAATTCCTCTCTTGTGGAACGGCCGAATGACTAAAAAGGCAGTCTCCACTATCGCCCACCGTAAACCGTGGGCAAGCATTGTGTAAAGCGTCCCACCCACTCTAAAAAATTCTGCCAGGTATACTCCGCCACCTGTAGCATCGGCGCCAAACAGGTCAAGCCAGCCCCTCTCGTCCTTCCCCGAAGGCGAGCGAAAGTTGGTGGGAGGGGGAGACCTCCAAGAGCGTCTCTGCTCTGCGTGACCTGGCCGTGCACAACACGTAAAACCACTTTTTAGCAGCCAAGCTGCGCCAATAAACATTAAAATCCCGAAATTTTCATATAAACATAGAATGTACTACAATCCCAGGAGCCCATTACCCCTGATGTGTCCCCAAAGGCACAGAAATCAAAATAAAGAAAGATTTACAGAGAAAAATGTTACATATTTCAATAATTAGCGTAAAGAAAAAGATACAGTAACACAAGGTTAGTATGAAAAATAGACTAATTACAGCCCCCGTCTCACAAAACGAGACTGTCATTTCGTTTCATTATTGATGTATTCAAGTAGTCATATCCAAATTCCGTAGAAGTAAGAGTAGATTCAGCATGGTGGTAATTATTGTAACTTGGTTTTTGTGTGGGGCCCACACTGATCGCGTAAGTTCACCACTTACACGGACATTGTAATATTTGTTGATCCCCTGTCATGTTCTAGTAGTAATCAGAAGATCAGTAATGCAAATCCCATTCTCGAGTAATATTTTTGTGTCCTTTCACATCACTTTGCTGCCCCTGGATCGCAACGGACGTCCGGATTCAAATATGATGGCTCGCGTAGTATATCTTTCTTTGCATGCCTTATGTGATTGTGTTAAATCATAGCGGGGAATCTGAGAAAACTCCTTGATTCCATATCCTTGCGATGGACGAGATTAACCTTTTTTTTAGAACTTGCCAGGAGGCCTATTCAGATGATAGCAACAAAAGGTTGCATTTAAGTTCTCTTTAATACTAAAATTCTGCATTTAAATTAATATTATATAGTATTTATCTTAAAGAATTTGTGAATAAATAATGATTTTATCACACATGCGTGTCAAAGCAATTTCGAAATGTTCATATAACCCTATTCAACACTAGTAATCCCATTCTTAAAGTCTTTGCTATGGCCTGCAATGGTACACTGCAGCATAAATATCAGAGTAACGTATCCGTTCCATTTGAGTACGTATATTGCATCCGATTAATTAGTTCAGATGCGTTTGTAATGTTATCCGTTGCGCGGGTCGATCTTATGACTCTTCTATTTTATTAACGTTGTCGGTCGTGCTTATTTTGCACGTGGCGGAAACCCATATGTGTACTCAAACTGGATAAAGCGTGCGTACACAAGTCATTCCACAGACAAACGTGTGGGAGTCCAGACACGAGGTTATATGAAATATAAAACGACGACGGGTACGTTATAGTTGTATTAAGCTATTATCAACCGTCAAATAATTCATGAAATGAATTTAGACCAACTGCTGATTTTACTGAAGTGTTAATCATCTACAGCCTTCGGTTGTGAACCATATTCAATGGTTATAAGTGCACTCACTTAAATACATCAACCATATCACTATCTGACAGTAGAAGTATCAATAAACGATACTGTCTACAGCAGAAAGTAGAATATGTTTAAGGTCTCAATAAAAACATGTGGTCTGTCGGCAACGATTTAATGGAAGGATATAAAGTTCACATCTGACGGTGTAACGAAACATATTGGGATTTATTCCCATCTGCTTGCATTACGGAACCTTCGGACACCAGTGTTCCATTGTAATAGATATCAATGTAATTAGTCTAATACCATTTTCTTTTCCAAAACTTTCTTTTTTCTAACGTTATTTTCTGTTATTTAGTGTCGCAGAAGTTTGTTTAATAAACAAATATTAATTATGACATACAAGTTTTCTGGGTATGGTACCGCGTCATTATGTAAGGCTATTACTTAAATTAAGTAATAGCCTTACATAATGACGCGGTACCATACCCAGAAAACTTTTATGTCATCTGACTCTGGCCGCGGAAGCCTACGTAATTAAATATTAATTAGTTCGTGTCAGAGGTACATTGTTAGAATCCAGATAGTATAGTGATTAATATTTCTGATAAAACTAAGTAAATTATTTTCTGATAATATTAAAGTAGGGATTATGGTGTTTGTCAAGTAAGTATTACTGTGTTTAAAAGTAATATTAGGAAATCTTAGCCCTCTTTAGTTTCTGTATAATTACCGTTGATTACGAAAGTATTGTTGATAAACCTATTTCGTTAAATACATAAATGAAATGCTATTCATTTAACTGAGATTTGTATACCGACTTAATCAGTATTACTTACGCTACATTTTACTGTAACCAGTTGTATGTAATAGTTTATTTTTCCAATATAATTAATTTAATGTACATAATTAACAATATGGAATTTCCAGTACCATTGTTTGGAAGATATGAATAGGATGCGTTCGCGCCATGTAATTCCGTGTTGTTTCGTCCGTGATCTGAGGCACAATCGACGACAGTTCAGAGTCTTGTTTTAAGTCGTGTAATGTGATATATTTGTGGAATAATCCACCTCACTTTAATTGTGAACAGTATTTTAAAAGTTCTTCGGTGTTAGGAATACATATTTGTGCCACACTGTACACATCGGACTTTAGCAGTCCACCCATGAACTGTGTAAATTTGTTCTATTGATGTTCGGAATGTGTATATCTGGTCATATTGTTATAATTAATGAGACTTGTAAGCTGGTCATGATAGGGACCAATTGGGCACTAATTAATCATTAAAAGTGTCAAAGAACTACAGTTCTGTGTGTTGCCTGCGTTATTTGTAGCGTATTAATTTTGCCCCATGTAATTTCAGCCAGCCGCTACCGACATCAAAGATATACGAAAACATCAAGAAACAATTATCTATGACCAGGTATGTCAGAACGTGTGTAAGACTGAAAGTATGTATTTATCTCTTTATTACGTTACTTATATTTATCACTACCGTAGCGGGTCTCCATGGTCATAGAATCAGTACATAAGACTGAAACAAAGGGCAGCAATAGACAGACTGCAATCCCATGCTCACGATACGTCTAATAATAAGTAAAAAGAACCAACGGTGTAACACAGAAAGTAACATATTTCTTTAATTTTTCCAAGAATTCTCGAATGAAGCGAAGGAGTAAGCCGTTAGGAAACTTTTCAGTCTAGCACTGAAAGTGCGTGGATTAGTACTAAGCTCCTACAGTTTTTGTGGCAACTTATTAAAAATGGATGCGGCATAATACTGAATTATTTATATGGTGCCTGTTCTTTTCGTACATGTCGGAAAAGAACAGACACAATTTCTTAACATTAAAGGCCGTAATTTTACGAATTTGAAACATTTAAACATTGCGACAGTTTCAGACATTGAAATAAATCCAATGGCAAAGGTGAAAATTTGCGCTGGATCGGGATTCGAACCCCGGTTTTCCGCTTTGGGGCAGCGGTCGTTTTAAACAATTAGGTTATCCAGGCATGCTTCCCTTCCAACCCAAATTTTCACCTTATAGCACACTACGACGGTAGTACCCACTGCCCATTTGATTCCACTTGCTCGCAGCCTACACTGGAATCCCGCAAGGGATCGAGCGTATTAATGCGTCCCCGTTGATACTGTCAGTTACCTGTTGGAGCAGATATATAGTTACTTATGTGGTGTCTGTTCTTTTCGGACATATTCGAATGTTGTACTATTTTGCGAAATTCAACAGTTGCAAAAATAGTAACCTACATTTACTAATTAACAAATTTGATGGTTGCTGATGATAATTATCACTACAAATGATGAAAGAGACATAACAAGAAAGCACTGTAATAAAATAGTGGACTTACAAGAACAGGTGCTGCCAAAGAAGAAGAAAAAAAGTAAACGCCAATATTATTTCTCACGTCAGTAAAGACCTATGAGATACTTCGGGCGCAAATGCAGTTAATCAAGGGAAACTATAATTTGCATAAATTTTTGAGATCTATTTATCTTTCAAGACCTGTTGGAAGCCTAACAGGTGTCACTGAGAAGAAAAGTGTTTCAGATCGAAGAAACTGTACCACATTAATGAATAAATATTTCCAATGTCTAAATATTCTTGAAATAATGGAATTTACAGTGACACTTGATGATCTTAATTGTAAAAGAAATGAGAGAAAACTAAATCTGATTTTAATTACATGCGTAAAACATATCCCTATTTTTTCTTTATTCTCAAAAGCTACTTTGCGTCTGTCAGGCTCGAACAAAAAACTCATCTACCACCTTAATTGTTTCGTTACCTAATCGAATTCCTTCAGCATCGCCTGATTTTCTTATACGGCACTCCATTACGCTTATCTTGCTCTTGTTAATCTTCATCTTGTGTGCACCTTTCAATACACCGTCCATCCTGTTCAACTGTTCTGACAGGTCCTTTGGTATCTCTGACAAAATTACAATGTCATCGTCGAAACGCAACGTTTTTATTTCTTCACCCTGAACTTTAATTCCTTCTCCCGATTTGTCCTGGCTTTCCTTTATAGCTTGCACAATGTACAAATTAAAGAACTTTGGAGAAATGCTACAACCCTTTCTTACTCCCTTCCCAACCGCTGCATCCCTTTTGTGCCCTTCAACTCTGATAACTGCTGTCTGGTTTTTATACAAGTTATAAATAACCCTCCGTTCCCTGATTTCAGAATTTGAGAGAGTCTATTGCAATCAACATTATAAAAAGCTTTCTCCAAATCTACAAAAGCTAGAAATGTGGGTTTACCTTTCCTTAATCTTTCTTCTAAGATAAGCCGTAAAGTTAGAATTGCCTCCCGTGTGACTCCAAAATGATCTTCCCAGATGTCGGCTTCTACCAGCTTTTCCATCCTTCTGTAAATAATTTGTGTTATAATTTTGCAACCATGACATTTTAACCGATAGTTCTGTAATTTCACAGCTGTCAGCACCTGCTCTCTTTGGTATGGGGATTATTATATTTTTCTAAAAGTTCATACAATTTATTAAAGTAGATATATTTGCTGTTTCATAAACGTAGTGTGTGGTCACATAAGTATGGTGGGGTACCTTGGCGTTAGTATTAGGGCACAGACTGAGTTACTGTATCTTAAATATTGCGAGTGTGAGGCAGGTGTCTGAAGGTGTGATTGGGAGGTGACGGTTGGCAGCAATTCACAGTTTGGGAATGCGCGGCGTATGCTGCAGGTTGCCTTAGCTGGCACGACCAGACGCTATTACAGTGGACAACTGTGGTGTTCCAGCTGTAATGAGTTGGCGAGTTCGGGCACCAACAAGTCAGTACGGCTGATGCCTACTGTAGGGAAGAAGCGAAATATGCAGATATAGGGCAATTAGAAAATGAGCCAGGCAGACTTCGTGGCTCTGTGTTCCGTCGGCACCGCGATGATTCCAAATCAAAATGTTCAAATGTTTGTAAATCTATCGGACCAAACTACGTGGTCATCAGTTCGCAGCTTACAAACTACTTAACCTAAGGTAAACTAACCTAAGGACAACACACACACACACCCCCATGCCCCAGGGAGGACTCGAACCTCCGACGGCGGGCAACCGCGCGTTCCGCAGCGAGGCGCCTTAGACCGCTCGGCTACTCCACCACGGCGCGATGTTTCCACCACCCACGGTGAAGACTGTTCCTCCAGCTTTTGCTAGACCACCCAGAGAAGTGTTCCACAGTCTTCTCCATGATACCTCTGAGGCGTTTCGTTAATGATTTTGCAGAATAGCATGCATGTGATTTGGCCACGTACATTGTTTCCGTGCTGACTCCGATGCACCTGGAAAGATCATTACGCACTTGCAGGCTCAAAAGCCTATGACTGGAAGAGACAATTTATTTGTGACTTTACGTCATTCAGAGAGGTGACTATTTGTTTATTTTTTAAATTGATACTACAGCAAATTAAGTGTGATCATAAGCCATAGTTGCATTAGATTATTTAATTTGCATAACTAGCTTCAGCTAACTCTGTTGGCATTCTCAACTACATTTAAACTATTTCGTTCTAAAATAAATCATGAAACGCTGAATCGTCAGAGTCACATAATTTGAATCGAGATTATTTTATTCATATATATATAGTTGAAGGGCATGAAAGGGATGCAGTGGTTGGGAAGGGAGTGAGACAGGGTTGTAGCCTTTCTCCAATGTTATTCAATTTGTACATTGAACAAGCTATAAAGGAAAGCAAGGAGAAATTTGGTGAAGGAATAAAAGTTCAGGGGGAAGAATTAAAAACATTGCGTTTTGCCGATGACATAGTAATTCTGTCAGATACAGCAAAGGACCTGGAAGAGCAATTGAATGGAATGGACAGTGTGCTGAAAGGTGCATATAAGATGAACATTAACAAGAGCAAAACTAGGGTAATGGAGTGCAGTGTAAGAAAATCAGGTGATTCTGAAGGAATTAGATTGGGAAACGAAGCATTAAAGGAGGTAGATGAGTTTTGTTACTTGGGCAGTAAAATAACAAATGATGGGCGGAGTACAGAGGATATAAAATGCAGAATGGCAATGGGTAGAAAAGCGTTTATGAAAAAGAGAAATTTGTTAACATCGAATATTGATTTAGGCCTAAGGAAGTCCTTTCTGAGTGCATTTGTATGGAGTGTTGCCTTGTATGGGAGTGAGACATGGACGATAAACTGTGCGGACAGGAAGAGGATTGAGGCTTTTGAAATATGGTGCTACAGAAGAATGCTGAAGATTAGGTGGGTGGATCGCATAACTAATGAGGAGGTACTGAACAGAATTGGGGAGAAAAGGAATTTCTGGCATACCTTGACTAAAAGAAGGGATAGATTGGTAGGACACATTCTTAGGCATCAAGGAATTGTTAATTTAGCGTTGGAGGGAAGTGTGTGGGGAAAAAATCGCAGGGGAAGACCAAGAGATGGATACAGTAAGCAGATTCAGACAGATGTAGGTTGTCGTTCTTATGTGGAGATGAAGAGGCTTGCTCAGGATAGGATATTGTGGAGAGCTGCATCAAACCAGTCTCCGGACTGAAGACCACAACAACAACACACACACACACATATATATATATATATATATATATATATATATATATATATATATATATATATATATATATGTCTGTCTCTTTGTTCATATGTTTATGCTCAGCCATACCGTATATCCAATTGCGATAAAACGTCGTCAACTCATTACTTGCACAAGCGCGAAAGTTATAGGAATGCTACAATTAACTTCGTGTGGTGCATGCCTTCACGCTGAAGTGGCTGAACGGATATCATTGAAATTTGGAAGAAAGGTAGCTTTTGCCCTGATTAATGCATGGGCCACCTTTCGTTAGCCACCGCATACTTCGTGGCGGTGGGTGTCTTACAATGTGTTAATATGTTTGCTACTCCTTCGTGCTGAAAGGGATGGACATATTTGAATGAAATTTGGCATGGCGATAGCGTATACCCTGCATTAATACAATGACTACATTTTGTAAACCAACGTACCGTGCATAGCATAGGTTCCCTGACAGTGGGTTAACACGTTTGTTATTCTTCACGCTGAAACGGCAGGACGAAATTGAATGAAGTGTGGAACGACTGAAACACGTCCACTGAATTTGTGACCGTGCTCCATTTGTTATTCATTACCCTGAAGTGTTTCTCCGCCATTAATGCTGTTTATTTGTATGTCAATTATTTTATTTCTTTATTAATGATCAATGCCCCATGTATATATATGTTTCCACAAATGTGATTGAAGGGCCATCGAAGTGTTGAGATTTCTGAATGTAACTCAGTCAAACTGATCAGCGTTTTATTGAGAATTTTTCATTTCGATGTCGATAAATGTGAGTTACATGTAATCGTAATATTCCTGTGGAAACAGTAAATTTTTATTTTTTCAGTGAATCGGCAAACGATATTTTGGTTGGATAAGCGTAAATAGCATTACTGCTTGCATTTGTGCGAAGGCTATAAGCGTTGTACGATTATACTTCTCCTTTATGTATTGTTAAAATTCAATAGATGTATTTAATATCGACTATAAAAAGAATATTTATTTTTATCATTCGTAATTAAACAAACGAACACATTGAAAGTTGAAACTTTACTTGCACAATTACTTGTACTGCGGCAGCAACGCATCGGATACCAGCTAGTTACGTAATAAAGGATATCAAGTGACCGTCACAGTTTTTCTGGCACGACTTTTGTTGCGCGTGTTGTGATAACGAATCAGATTTACGATGAAGAATTAATGAATCTGCCTGACGTCTGCTCCCCAATTAGCAGGTAGTCTTACCTGAGAAACTTCTGCTGCTACGACCGTTGCCGTCCTCGGACCTCTTTTCTTCTAGCAAGCGCCTCTGATATTATTACAACTAATAAAAGGGGATAGCAATAGGGGAAAACTGCAGACCAGAAGTCGGACAGTTTAGTTAAATAATGACTGAATTTTGAAATTGTTACAGATAAGTTCGAGATACCCAGTTACAATGGACACACGAGATAGCTAGCAGTCACTGAAAGTTCCGGTCTACCAATTACGTCTTGCTGCAAGATAGCTAATTTCTAATTATCTCGTCCAGCTTTTGAAGAGAGAGAGAGAGAGAGAGAGAGTGAGTGTCTTGCAGAAGATGTACGTTAACCAAAGGTGCAACGACTAAGCCCGAACAGGGGCAGTGAAATCGCTGTGTCAAGAGCAAATCGATCTCGTTCGCGCCTAATTCGCGATACGCAAACCGTTTCTTATTAGCAGCTAGCGGCGGATTGCGATCGCTTTACTATACTGGCGAAGTATTACTGACGGAACAGTGAAATTCATCGCCGTTACCGAAACAGCGTCCTAACCTGGCGGCTACTTCTGCACATTAGATGCGCGCGACCTGACTTCTTGAAGAACTGCCGACAATTCAGACAGAAGACGACGCTCTGGGCAGTTTTCTTACCGCGAGTGCTGAGTGCTTGCGGTGGACAAAGTAGCTTCGCGTTGCCAACCTGGCCTGGGACTGGAGAGACTTAGTTCTGCCCCGAGTGGGGTGGATTTCGTGTTCTGAGAGTTGGCTGTCCTGCCGTGACGGCGGCAGCTTCACCGAAGCGTCAAACAGGCGTGTCATTCCTCTAGGTAAGAGGACCGTCAGCTGTACAAACTTAACGGCCAGCGCTGTCTCGTGACATACAATACTTTCATTAATCTAGAACCCGGAAAATTATTTCGCCGCCGTGAACGATAGTCCTCTTGTCAGGCGAGCGTACCATGACACCAGATTGTCGGAAAAATATATTCCGGTTCGTTTTAATTGACGACTAATTTTTTCAAACTGATGAATTTTAATTACAAAAAACCTTTGCGATGCATGAAACGATTTGTAGTTTCACGTATGTTATGAATCCTTTGTAGGAATTTTAACATTTATTTATTATACACTAACACTCTTTATGTTAGGGGCTGGGCCAGGCGGCTCGTAGCAGCTTCGTGCTGCTCTGAGAAAGATCTCAGCCTAGCAGTCAGTAATGACTGGGCTTGTCAGACTAAGGTACGGGGAGTTAATATGTTGACACACGATTACGTATAGTGACTGACACACACATGCATTAACTGCTGTGAGCCGGCCGCGGTGGTCGAGGGGACTGAGGCGCTCCAGTCACGGTCTGCGCGGCCACTACGGTCGGGGTTTCGAATCCCCCCTCGGGCATGGATATTTGTGCCGTCCTCAGTCTTAGTTAGTTCATAAGTAGTTTGTAAGTTTAGGGACTGATAACCCCGTAGTTACGTCCCATAGGCTATACAAACATTTGAAAAAAACTGCTGTGATCCCATATTTTCTTTGGACCCAATTTAGCAAGATTTACTATTTATTGTCTCGGTAAGTCCTATTATATCGTGTACGGACAAAATGCTACTTTCTGTAACATAAAGATGGTTGATATGGTTCACCATTTCTCTCGGTCAGACCATATTATATCTTCCAAGGGCAAAGTTTCGTTGATTGAATATTTTTATTAATATATAATTCTGAGTCACCAAATTGTCCCTCCATACCTAGTTTGATGGCGCCTAATCATTACACATCAAATTGCATTTAATAACTTTGTTACATATAGTTTTCATAACGGTAATTATTAGATAGTTGGCTCATATGAAATAATCTTGAAATTGTTTGAATTCATTTGGGAATGGTGGTAAAATGGTGTGTTACATTCAACAATGCCTCTCTTTCATTTCTGTAGATTGTACCTCATTCATTCTCTTGACCACATGCTGCATTAAAAGAAAGAAGCAGGAAGAGGATATTTTGCATGGTTAACCACTGGGGAGTCTAACAGGGCCCTCTGTCACAAGATTCATTTCACAAAACATCATTTAGTTACTCCACAGAGTGGGATCATTATCTCAGATTAGTGACAGGAATCGTAGTCTTCCTCATTAATAATATAACAAACACCACCCTTGACACCTTGAATTCGAAAATTTATGAATTAGTAACGTTTCAGTATCTCCACAATTCTAGAGCACTGTCATTCGGACATTTCCGAAAGACGAGAATCTATATGCATATATGCTTCAAACATTCTGTGCAGATACAGAATGAAGTCTGATCCTGTAACTGATTAAGACGTGCAGTGGCCACTAGTGGGAAATCTAGGTCTGAGTTACAGTATAGCAGAAATTTTGAACTTCGAGTGAAAGTAATTCAGCACCCTAAAACAGCGGAGAATGTAGAAATATGTATACTTCGTATTTATGTATTGATTATAAGAGGTAATCTGTTTTATGCTGACTGAAATTAAGAAGTTTATTTTTACACCAGACGCGTTTCGCTTTTTTATTTTAAAAGCATCTTCTGTGGTCTGTAAATGATACAAAGATTTGTACAATTTTTTTGAGAACTAGTTTAAAAACAGTTTTTAAAAAACATTTTGCTCGTTAGGCCTAAGTATTTTTAATTTAATATTCGGTCTACTCACGGTGTTGATGTCTCTTCTTTACATGTCACTACTGAACTCCAGCCAACAAGACGGAGAAGCAGTAGTAACATGTAAACCGAATATGTAACATGTAGACCGAATATTAAATCAAAAACACTTAGGCCTAACGTGCAAAATGTTTTTTAAAAACTGTTTTTAATCTATTTCTCAAAAACAAATTGTACAATCCTTTGTATCATTTACAGACCAGAGAAGATGCTTTTAAAATAAAAAAAGCGAAACATATCTGGTGTAAAAAGAAACCTCTTAATTGCAGTCAGCATAAGACAGATTACCTCTTATAATCAATTTTAACAGCTGCTGCGGAATATGGCCACACAACCAAACATCGTATTTATGTAGTTTCGTATATTCTGAGATAGTTACCTTCACCAGTAAATTTGAGATCTATAGTCTGTTAAACGAGTTGAGATGAATAAAATGTTCAAATGTCTGTAATTCTATGGGACCAAACTACGTTGGTCATCAGTCCCTATGCTTACAAACTGCTTAAACTTGAACCTAAGGACAATACACACAGCCATGCCCGAGGAAGGATTCGAACCTCCGGCGCGGGAGGCCTCGCGATCCGTAACGTGGCGCTCCAGACCGCTTGGCTACTGCCGCGCGGGTGAGATAAATATATGGATCTGCAAGATAATTAGTTAATAATAGTTTAAACAGCAATCTGGCCCTCTATAGACACAACAAATTTACCGTAATTTCTTCTTCTCAAGTAACTGGAGCTTACTACGTTAGAATGTGAACGAGCTGTAGCATTAAAATGCTTAGTTCTCCAAATGTTTTATGTGGAATGTATCCAGAAACATTCGAGGCTCGTCTGCACTGTCAAATATAGTAGGCATGAACTTTCAAACTATAAGATGTAAGTTCAGTGAAATATCCGTTCTAAATTCAAATTCAAATGTTTGTAAATCTATCGGACCAAAGTGCGTGGTCATCAGTCCGTAGCTTATAAACTGCTTAACCCTAGGTAAACTAACCTACGGACAAACACACACACCCATGCCCCAGAGAGGACTCGAACCTCCACGGCGAGCAACCGTGCGCTCCGCAGCGAGACGCTTTCGACCGCTCGGCTTCTCCACCGCGGCAAATATCCGTTCTAAAAATGTTAATACTTTTACTTAAAGTCTCTAATACTAAAGATCTATACGTATTCACCAATCTATGAGAGATATTATTAGTTACTTTCCGAAATTTATTCGTGCAATTTGACGCTACACAACACGTTTACTGGAACAGTTATAGTACAGAAGTGACAAATATTGTCGTTACACACAAAAAATGTATACTGTTCGATTTGTGTCCGTGCAAGCCACAATACACTCGCCAAGCTCTTTCCACGATATTGGTTTCCAGACAAAAGTTAAAATTTTACCACGCCTGTAGCGTCATGGCAAACTCTAATTATTTTTGCAAGGTCTTTGGAGCTAACTTAGTTTGACTACTAACTTCTAAATACAAGTTTTATTTGTGTAAATAAAAGGTAAAGCAGTCAACAATGGGAACATTGGTTTGAACACCACAGTGCTTTACTAGGCATGGTCCTGTTTGGAGGTGGTATGCTGTTGCCTTCCTCCGACCTTGGAACTGAGTTACCCAGCCAGTTATAGGGGGACCTACAGTTTAACGTGGGTTCCGAACCACGGTGCTACTCGGTATTTTTCACATGAGAAATACTGCCAGAGGCGAAAGAAGTGGAAAGTGGCAGATAAAAATCCTAGGACCTGGCGGGGATCGAACCCGCGACCTTTGGATTTGTAGTCTGGCACTCTACCACTGTGCAACCGAGGCGCACTACTTGCGTAAATGTCAGGAGCAATTAGTGAATCTCGAATATTTATATTTGAGTTTATGTACATTTTTATACTGTGTTTACTGCATACTGAACGGAAGGTTCTGGAGTGTTAGAGCTAATGTACTCCGTAAAGGATTCTGTGTGTACGAAAGATCATGTAAAAGGCAATAAGTGAAGAAAATGTTTACTTTCACGAACATGTTTCGTTTGTTGTCCCCCTCAGTGGAAGATGTGTTGTAGCGAATGGTGCGCAGTTTACCGCCGTAATGGCCGCCTTATAAACTCTCCGCTGCTAGCTGCAGGCCACTTACGGGATTGTGGCGCTGGTTCGCTCTCGGGACGTACGCTAAGGCCGCCTGAGGGGGATGTTAGAGATGTTAACAGAGTCGCTGACTGCACAGCTCACATCGCATTTCGCCGTCCTGCTGTGTGAATTTCCCACAGAGGCGACCTCCGAACTCCCCCACCCCATCCCTGCCGGTGTTACTGAATGTTACTGGGAGGAAGAGGCGCTTCTACTGCTGCTAATCTGCGTAAGATGTAATCATCTAATTGGTACGGTGGATGATGGCTGCAGCAATCGCGGGATTGCGGTACGTTGTTAGCTGCTACGCGTGGATCAGAAATCGAGAATGGTGTTTGAAGCTCCGAACGGGTTGCTCGGTTACACTAAAACACTTCTGTTGCGTCTTTTATTTGCATATTCTATACACGGCCGAGCCTGCTGCTACTCCAGTGATGAGACAGCCCGCATAAGTTGTGGGTTGGTGCGTGTGTATACACACGTGAAAATAACTTTATGTTGTGGCGTTGTTATTCGCCACAACACCGGCGGTCTACAGGTGTAGCCGCGCAACTTGAAGAAGACGCGGTAAATCGCTCCACGGTACTTCGGCCACCGGGGGCACCCGCAGTCTCGGTACCTCTGCCTGCTTTGCGCGCTAGGCAACAGGAAGAAGGGGGGTCACCTGGTGCCGGCGCCACAGCACCGCGGGCAGTAAGAGGATTGATTGATTGATTTTTCCAGGGAAGCCAAAACAGTCTTGGACCAACCCGCCACTGCCCGCACCGAAACTAAGTTTATTGTGCGGTATCGCTCCCTGTATATCTAGTAAAGCCAACCAATGCCCTTGAACAATGCAAGGAGTCCCTATACCAGTTCTTTATTAGACACAATTTCTTCGGGTTTGGTTGTCCCAAATATTATGTGCCTTTTATTCTCCAATGCAATGCATTCGAAGATTAGATGTGATGCAGTTTCATCACCGTCATCACAGATCCTACATTTAGGGTCCTTCTCTGTTATTCCCAATGTACGTAGGTTGTTTTCGAAATTCCCATGGTCTGTCAGCCATCCAACCATGAGTCTAATATCTCTCCTGTTCAGACCCAGGATTGCAGAGCTTCTTTTAAAACATGGCTTTGGCATCATTACCTTGCCATGCTTTTGTTGATGGACTTTGGTCCAATATTCTACGTGCTGTCTTCTGACCCAGTTACGTAGCTCCAATTTGATCATTGCCTTGGTGATTGTCAGGACAGGTTCCGGTCCAAAAAATGGAGTCTCTGCCCCCATCCTGGCTAATCTGTCGGCATGTTCGTTGCCACTGATTCCCGAGTGGCCAGGGACCCACAATAGGTTTACTCTATTGCTTTCCTCTAGCTATGAGGCAGCCGCAGGAAAACTCCAGTTCCAGAAGTTCTATCAGCCATTCTCCTGCATGGTATCACGAACTACCGGCGATTGTAATGGTTTTTTTTGGCAGACGACGCCCTTGTCTACTTGGAGTAGCAATGTCTCTGTCTTCGTAAATACACATTTATTAACAGTATGTCTAACGTTGAATGTTTTAAGGTCAGTTTTACTTTTATGCCCGGTTCGCTTTACAAAATGCAATGCTGATGACTTGATTCCCAACTCCAAGCGGAGAAAGCCGTACACGAGAAATTGTTTGTTCAAGCTACCACTGACCGATTTCATTGCCATGGCGTAGTACATTATCATTCGTGAAACGCTCAATTTTCTGATACACACGCAATATTTGACGGTGTATTTCTAGCTAGAACACAACGTACCGTCCATATTAGTTAAAGTACTTCACTTCTTATCACTTTAAGAATTTTTAATATTAATGTCACAGTTTGTGATCGTTTTAGATTCTATCATCAACACCAAACAGTTTACAAATTAAAGATGAAAGCTTTCGATGAATCGGTTTAGGAGCACAAATACCAATAAAAACAAGCCACTTTAAATGGAATCACATATATTAACACCTCTAGTAATGATTATGTTAAGTGAATCCTATCATTGATGACATCTATTCCATTCTCTACATTCACAGTTCGTCACAGTCAACTCCCAACGTTTTTCACACTGCGAACGGTCACTGAATTCATTGATTAATAGTCTCTGCCCCAATAGCTAGCTCAGTATTTAAGCACTTAAGTCCGTTTTGAGTTCAAAATGTTCAAATGTTTGTAAATCGTATGGGACTTAACTACGGGGTCATGAGTCCCTAAACTTACAAACTACTTATGAACTATTTACGAACTAGGACGGCACAAATATGCATGCTCGAGGGGGGATTCGAACCCCCGACCCGAGTGGCCGAACAGACCGAGACTGAAGCGCCTCAGTCCCCTCGGCCACCGCGGCCGGCTTTTGAGTTCAAGTCCAAATCATTTGAATTACGTTTTAAACGCTACGAAATTAATTTCTTTACCGTCATAACTATCAAAGATATCGTTTATGTAATTAAAGATCGCGTAATCTGTACTTCTAATCACGATCTATCACAAATGCAGTGTCCCGAAAGACTATTAGCAAATCGCGAACTACTGCAATACGTACTATCTCAAACGATGATTAGAACCAAGAGACCTTAGCAATCAATTTAGTCCAAGTAGGCCTGAATAAAGGGAGATTGCATTATCATTGCCGAGTATATACGTCGGTAGAAGCCTTTCCGCCATCTTGGTCAGTTTTGGAATGCTATTTCTCCGTTAAAACTATGCGTTAAGTCAACCCTCTTATTGTTAATCCATTGAACTGACAGTCACTGCAAAGTACGTAATTTCAAACAATATACTTTCTTGAACAATAAGTAACAAATATTCATCATATATACTGGGTGATCAAAAAGTCAGTAAATTTGGAAACTTAATAATTCTGATCGCATGTAAAGTATACTAGCGGAAAAACAAAATCAATACCTTCATTACACGATAGTAACGCTGATCTTACCGATAACAGTTATGCTAAAGCAGAATTGCTTAACACAGCTTTCAGAAATTCCTTCACGAAAGAAGATGAAGCAATTACTCCATAATTAGTATGAAGAACAGCTACTAGCATGCGTAATTTTAGACACTCCAGATGTATTAAAGCAATTTAAATTAACAAAAGTAAGTCTCCGGTCCCGATTGTATACCAATTACGTTCCTTTCAGAGTATTCTAATTTCATAACAGCTTAGCTAACTCTCATATACAACAGCTTGCTCATCGAAAGTTCCGCACTCAAAGACTGGGAGTTGCACAGGTCACTCAAATATTCGAGAAAGGCAATTTGAGTGATTCGCAAAATTACAGGCCTATATCACTGACGTCCGTTTGCAGCAGAATTTTAGGACATATACATCGCTCAAATATTATGAACTACAAGGAGCGAACTACCTATTGACCCATAGTCAATACGGGTTCAGAAAGCATCATGTTGTGAAACACACCCAGCTCTTTCCTTAATTGATGTGATGAGTGCTATCGATAAGGGATTTGAAACAATTTCGCATATCTAGACTTCCGGAAGGCTGTACGTCACAAGCGTCTTCTAATCAAATTGCTTATGTAATATCACCAAAAGTTGTGCTACTGGATTCGTGATTTCCTCACAGAAAGGACACAGTACGTTGCAATTGACGGAAAGTCATCGAGTAGAACAGCAGTGATATTTAGTGTTCCCGAAGGAAGTGTTATAGGCCCCTACTGTTTCTTATTTTTATAAAAGATTTAGGAGCAATCTGACTAGCTCCGTTAGACTTCGCGGATGAGACTGTCATTTATCGGTTAGTAGAATCACCAGAAAATGAAAAGCAACTGTAAAATGATTTAGATAAGATATCAGCATGGTGAAAAAAATGACAGTTGACCCTTAATAATGAGAAGTGTGAAGTCATCCATATGACCACTAAAATAAATTCGTTAAACTTCATTTACACGATAAATCACTCAAAATTCAATTAAATACCTACGAGTAACAATTACAATTACAAACAACCTCATTTGGAAAGAACACATAGTAGATATTTTATAGAAAGCGAACGAAAGCCTAGGTTTCGTTGGCAGGACACTTACAAGATGCAACAGTTCTACTAAAGAAACTGCCTACACTATTGCGGTGGAGTATACATATGTCGGAGTATTGCTGAGTCTTGTGGGATCCCCACCAAGTGGGATTGACAGACGATATAGAGAAAGTACAGAGAAGGACAGCTCGTTTCGTATTATCTCGCTATATGTGGGGGAGAGTGCCACGGAAATGGTAGACGAATCGGGGTGGAAATCATTAAAAGAAAGCGGTTATTCAATGCGACGAGGTTATTTGCGAAATTTCTTTCGCAAACTTCCCACCTGCATAGGAAGACATGATCACCAAAATTAAAATAATAGAAATGACATCTAAACCGGACATATTTAGGTGTTCCTTTACCCGTGGGCTATTAGGAAAGATCTGTAGAGAAATATTAGAAAAGCGGTGCGATGAACGCTTTGCCATGAACTTCAGTGTGACTTTCAGAGTATTTATATAGATGTGCATGTAGTCATTCAATGTGCGGCCCGACATGACGTAAATGATAATCATTTCTGCAAAACTTACTACTAACTGTGAACATCAACTTCTTATTTCTAGTCAAATGCTTTGTTATATTCTGAACTTGAGTGTATGTACAAACAGAAATCTATTCGAAAAGAATAATCTCTCCTTGGTGTAACCGTAAAAATTTGTTTGCACTACACCTTCGAAAAGAGTGAGATGCATTTTTAAATATCGCCGACCGCAGAGGCCAAGCGGTCTGCAGCGCGCCAGTAACAGTCTGCACGGCCACTACGGTCGGGGGTTCGAATCCCCCCTCGAGCATGGATGTTTGTGTTGTCTTTAGTATAATATTAGTATAGTATTATATAAATTACAGGTCTATCTCATTGACGTCGATTTGCAGTAGGATTTTGGAATATATACTTTGTTCGGATATTATGAACTACCTCGAAGAGAACGACCTATTTACCAGTAGTCAACACGGATTTAGAAAGTATCACTCTTTCGAAACACAGCTTGCCCTTAATTCACATGAAGTGTTAACTGCCATCGACAAGGGATCTCAAATCGATTCCATATTTCTAGATTTCAGGAAGGCTTTTGACACTGTACCCCACAAGCGGCTTCTTATGAAATTGCGTGTTTATGGAATATCTCCCAAATTGTGCGGTTGGATTCACGATTTCCTATCAGAAAGAACACAGTTCGTTGTAATTGACGGTAAGTCATCGAGTAAAACAGAAGTGATATCTGGCGTTCCACAGGGAAGCGTCATAGGTCCCCTACTCTTCCTCGTGTTTATAAACGATTTAGGAGACAATCTGAATAGCTCCCTTAGATTGTTCGCGGATGATGCTGTCGTTTATCGGTTATTGAAGTCAACAGAGGATCAAAAGCAACTGCAAAGCGATTTACACAAAATTTCTGCATGGTGCGAAAATTGGCAATTGACAGTAAATAAAGAAATGTTTGAAGTAATACACATGACCACTAAAAGAAATCCGCTGAACTTCAATTACGCGATAAATCAGTCAAACCTTAAGGTCGTAGATTCTACCAAATACCTAGGAGTTACAATTACGAACAAGTTTGACTGGAGAGAACACATAGAAAATATTGTGGGGAAGGCGAACCAAAGGTTACGTTTCATCGGCAGAATGCTTCGAATATGCACCAGCTCCACCAAAGAGACTGCCTACATCACACTTGTGCGTCCTCTCTTGGTGTTCTGTTGCCCCTTGTGGGACCCTCACCAGGTGGGACTGACGGAAGATATTGAGAGGATCCAGAAATGGGCAGCTCGTTTTGTTTTATCACTTTAGTGGGGTGGGGGAAGCGTCACGGAAATGTTGCACGAATTGGGGTGGAAATTATTAAAAGAAAGACGTTATTCATTGCGGCGTGACCTGGTTGCGAAGTTTCAATCACCGACTTTTAGTTCTGAATGTGAAAATATTTTGCTAGCACCCACCTACTTAGGGAGACATGACCATCCCAATAAAATAAGAGAAATCAAATCGAAAACGGAACGATTTAGGTGTTCTTTCTTCCCGCGCGCTATTAGAGAATGGAACGGTAGAGAAAAGTTATGAAATGTGATTTGCAGAGTATCTATGTAGATGTGGATGTAGAAGGTAGTTCATAAGTAGTTTGTAAGCTTAGGGACTGATGACCCCGCAGTTAAGTCCCTTAAGCTCAACAAACAACATTTAAAAATCTATATAATTGACATTCAGGTTCAAATTATTATTATTTACCTGTAATTCGTTTTACACTAATATAAAAAAGTTGTGTGTGCGCACTGTGTCGTGACAGCTATGGTATGCATTCGTTTAATAAACTATCAAACTGTCAACTTTCAAATTTGAAACTTAAAAAGGCCAAAAATGAAATGGCTGAATTAAATATATTTGGTACTAGGTTCTTAGATTCTCATCTGACATTACAATCATCACTTATTCATACTTTTGCAAGATTTATTTCTGCCTCTTTCTTTCTAAGAGCTACCCTTATCATCACATTTCCACACCCTTTTTTCTTTGTTTTGAATGGAGATAAATGACATAATTAGCTTATTCGTTTTCCTCATTACGCTGGCTGTTGGGAGAGTTCATGGTACTAACAATGGGTCTCAAAGGAAAATCAATTTTGTAAATTGTGGGTAGGCCATAAAAACTAGGACACGTAACTTCAGACTTGAATAAAACACTTTTATCTTCGGTTTGGATGGCAGTAGATGACTTGATCAGCTTATTCGTGTTCCTCTCGAAAGTCTTTTGTACTGAATTGAAGGTAGAAGGTGAAAATTTTTATTACGGTAATCCGTTGCATTCAAAACAACCGTGGAATTCCCATTATCACAACTACAAGAACATAAAAGTCTTTGCTGACTAGGAAAAATAGATACATCTTCTATATAAGAGCATGCTTTTCGGTCTGGTAATGGTGAACTTAAATTTTCTGAAACAAAAGTTTTATCTACAACGAAGAACTATTATCCACGATTATGTAGAGAAGCCACTCAACACAAGGACAGTTTTAATAGGAACGAAGAGACAATGAAAATTGACAATAGCGCTGCAAAATCGCTAAGCAGGTTTTCATCTTTGTTTAGGCGACAGTCGATAGTGACGTTTTTATCTCTGACAAGTATTATCTCTGCTCACCACGTACAACTTCGACTACGTTCCCTTTTCTACGCTATGTATGTCCCCATCAGACTTCCAATCCGTCAATCGGCAAGACTCAGCGGAAGAGGAGCGCCTCTTAGGGTGTCCAACGCAGTTTTGGACGAAACGAAAGGAACAGAAGAGTTTCATAGACCACGGCCATACTATCCGGTAGGTTTACAAGAAGCAATTCCGGCTCCCCTTTCATCACAATCAATAAAGCACACAAACACACACAAACACGCACAGAGAGAGAGAGAGAGAGATAGAGAGAGAGAGAGAGATCGAGAGACGACCGCAGGGAGTTAAGACTTGTGATATCGGTGTCAGTTTTTTCTAGTATTTTTATAAGTGTAAATTTTTGGCTCCTGTTATGCAGCCAGCGTAAATACTTTAATTGCAGTAACTGTGATTTACACTTTCAATATGTTTCCGATGAATTTCAATTATCAACACAAAATAAAACATAGGGACGAAAAAGTAAATTACTTGGTGACATTACCTTATAGTGTAAGAAGAGTCTTCGGTCTTGTGAATCTGCTAAATAAGCGAGTAAATATCTTTGACATCAATGAAGAATTTTGGAGCATTTTCTCAGTTCGAATATAGTAAATTTCCTTGAAACGGAAAAGCTTCTTTCCATGAATCAGCACGAGTTTAGGAAACATTGTTCATGTGAAATTCAGCTTGCCCTTTTCTCACATGACATCTTGCGAGCCATGGATGCAGGGCAACAGGCGGAATGTGTTTTTCTCGACTTCAAAAAGGCGTTCGACGCGGTGCCACACTGCAGACTGCTAACGAAGATACGAGCTTATGGAATAGGTTCACAGATTTGTGACTGACTGGAAGACTTCCTAAGTAATAGATTGCAGTACGTTATTCTCGACGGCGAGTGTTCATCAGAGACGAGTGTATCGTCAGGCGTGCCCCACGGGAGTGTGATAGGACCGCTATTATTTTCTATCTATATAAATGATCTGATGGGCAGAGTAAGTTGTAATTTGCGGCTGTTTGGTGCTGATTCTGTGGTGTATGGGAGGGTATCGTCTTTAATTGACTGTAATAGCATACAAGATGACTTAGACAAAATTTCTAGTTGGTGCGAAGAATAGCAGCTAGCTGTCAATGTAGACAAAAGTAAGGTGATACGCATGAGTAGGAAAAAACAATCCCATAATGTTCGAATACAGCATTAGTAGTGAGCTTCTTGATGTTGTCGCGCCTTTCAAATATCTAGGTGTAACATTGTGGAGCGATATGAAATGGAACGAACATGTAAGGGCAGTTGTGAGTAAGGCGGACAGCCGACTTCGGTTTATTGAGAAAATTTTGGGAAGATGTACTTCATCTGTAACTGAGCCGGTTATTAAACGCTTGTACGACCACGTCTTGAGTATTGCTCAAGTGTTTGAGACCCGCAGCAGATCAGTTTAAAGGAAGACATAGAAGCAGTTCAGAGGCGAGCAGCTAGGTTTGTTACTGGTTGGTTCGACCAATGCGCGAGTGTCACGGAAATGCTCCGGCAACTCAATTGGGGATCGTTGGAGGAAAGACGATGTTCTTTTCGTGAAATTTTGTTGAGGAAATTTAGAAGGCAGGAATTTGACGCTGAGTGTAGTACGATGGATTGCGGAGTATGATGTAGATGTAGAAATGTGGGAAGTAGCAAGTTAATGTCGAATGAGAAGATTGCAGAATCACGAAATTCATAACCAATGGCACCGGAGTGAGGTGCTACGTCACAGAATGGTTGGAGACCTCCCTCGGGCATGGGTGGGTCTGCGTTGTGCTTATCATAAGATAGCTTAAGCAATTTGTTGGTTCAGAGACTTTTGACCATAGCAGATTCGTCCCTTAGGTGTAAAAACAGTTTTTCGCCCTCTAATGCTGCAACGGGTAACCTGTCGCAATGCTGATATATATATATATATATATATATATATATATATATATATATATATATATATATATTTTTTTTTTTTTTTTTTTTTTAAATCATGAGCTCGTTTTTTGTCAAACCACAAAAGATGGTGTTTCCTTCAAAACAAAATCTCTGATTTCAGTAGTTAACTTTCATCACTCCAAAGCAGTTACCCATTTCTTATGATGTACTTGCTGATTAGTCTTTAAAACCGAAAATTATTTTCCTTCTTTTCTCCAACGCTGACTGTTCTATTTCTTTCTGACTTCCTTAAACCACGCGTATTAATCTCACAATTCCGCTACCCGTACGATCCGAACAACAGTTCTGTCAGTATTTCAGCAAGAGCCAGTTTTGTTCATTTGTTCAAAACAGATACAATTTACTGAAAATTGTTTCGCATTGCATGTTTCCGTGGGAAACATATCACGCAGCGAAATCTGTGGCCATACTCGGAGTGTATTCCGATGAAGTAATCCACTCGGAAATATCTGCAACGCGCGCCCAAAATTTCACGTGTTTACCGACATCCCGTTTAATATACCCGCCAACAAGAGAGATGAAACGTTAAATTTTTTACGTAATTTTTTTTTTTTTTTAAACGGCCCAGCAGAGCAATATTTTTTTCAGCAGTCAGTATTTCCGCACAATTAAACCTACAGATTTTTGCGGCGAGTTCTTGATTCCGGTAGGATGAGCGCCGCGGGGAATCAACGTTTTATAACGCTGACGCGCCCGCCGGCAAAACGCGTTCCATCTGCGCATGCGCAAAGCGGCCTGCTGCTGCAATACTCGCGTCTGCGCGGGGCGTAGCGCCATGTCTGGCTTCCGGTGACTGTACGGATGAGGCGGTCTGTCGCTGAGGTCGTTGTACAAGAACAAACATCCAACAGTTCACCATTTAGGACAATGCTTGTCGTATTTGTCCTAAAACAGTGTTAGTAACAGTTGTAAGGCAGACAGCCGACTTCGGTTTATTGGGAGAATTTTGGGAAGATGTACTTCACCTGTAAAGGAGACCGCGTATAAAACGCTTCTACGACCACGTCTTGAGTATTGATCAAGTATTTGGGACCCGCAGCAGATCGGTTTGAAGGAAGACATAGAGGCGGTTCAGAGGCGAGCAGCTAGATTTGTTACCGGTAGGTTCGACCAATGCGCGAGTGTCACGGAAATGCTCCGGCAACTCAATTGGGGATCGTTGGAAGAAAGACGACGTTCTTTTCGTGAATTTCTGTTAAGTAAATTTAGAGGGCCGGAATTTGAAGCTGAGTGTAGTACGATCTTGCTGCTGCCTACTTACATTTCGCGTAAAGAGAAATTAGGGCTCGTACGGAGGCATATAGGCATTCTTTTTTTCCTCGTTCAATTTGGGAGTGGAATAGGAAAGGTAATGCCTAGTAGTGGTATAGTGTACCCTCCGCCACGCACCTTACGGTGAATTGTGGAGTATGTATGTAGATGTAGATGTAGAGAGAATCTCTGATGGTCGTTGCACTTGTTTCGAGAAATACAGCTTTATTAGAATTTACGGGGTGTCCAGGAAAGGACTTCCTGATTTCAAAATTAAATATCTCGAAAACAAAGAAAAGATCGATAGAGGTATGCAGTAAACGGTATGTTTATTGTGAAAGCTGTAAGAAGTTTATACAGCAGTTTGAAATAATAGTTACAAAAGCTACTAACAGACGGCGCTGTAATCGCCATACGTAATGCCTAGTATAAATAGTGATCCCAAGCCCAGATCAGTTCTACTATTGAAACGTAAAAGGAGGTTAGTGTACCGAAGGAAGAGATTAAAACCATGTACTCTATTGAACAACGCGTTTTTCTGGTGCTAGAGTACCACAGGTTAGAACAGAGTCCTACGGCAACAAGGCGACGTTTTCAAGCACGATTTAATGTTCCAAAAGGACCCGATGCGAAAACCATTCGTACGCTTTTCGCAAAATTTCAACGAACAGGCAGCGTAACTGATTATCTAGTGGGGCATGTTGGCCACAAGCAAACCGCAGTTACGCCTGAAAATATCGCCACAGTTCCTAGAATTATTCAGCGAAATCCAATGTCATCCGTCCCTAGAATTGCATCTGAGACTGAGTTGAAGCGTTCCAGCACGCACAAATACTGAGATAGAGCCTACACATGTTTCCATTCAAAATTCAAACTCACCAGGCCATATCCGTACGAGATGTGCAACAAAGGGTTGCCTTTGCTACTCAGATGCTCACAATGATTGATAGTGAAGGATTTGATGTTGGCTGCATCTGGTTTACAGGTGAAGCACACTTCCACCTGAATAGATACGTGAATAAGCAGAAGTGGCGATTTTGTGGTTCCGAAAAGCCACATTGGTGTGAAGCGAAACCCCTGTATTCTCCTAAAGTTACTGTGTGGACTGCAGAATAATAATGCCTCTGCTGCATTCTGCAGTCCACACAGTAACTTTAGGAGAATACAGGGGTTTCGCTTCACACCAATGTGGCTTTTCGGAACCACAAAATCGCCACTTCTGCTTATTCACGTATCTATTCAGGTGGAAGTGTGCTTCACCTGTAAACCAGATGCAGCCAACATCAAATCCTTCACTATCAATCATTGTGAGCATCTGAGTAGCAAAGGCAACCCTTTGTTGCACATCTCGTACGGATATGGCCTGGTGAGTTTGAATTTTGAATGGAAACATGTGTAGGCTCTATCTCAGTATTTGTGCGTGCTGGAACGCTTCAACTCAGTCTCAGATGCAATTCTAGGGACGGATGACATTGGATTTCGCTGAATAATTCTAGGAACTGTGGCGATATTTTCAGGCGTAACTGCGGTTTGCTTGTGGCCCTTTTTTCATTCGGGAAACGGTCACTGGTGCACGTTAAGTTGCAATTTTGGAACAATTTGTTGCCACACAGCAAGCGTTAGAGGATCTACCAGGTACTGAATGGTTTATGCAAGATGGAGCCGGACCACATCGGACGGAACAAGTGTTTCGCGTTTTTTTAGGAATGCTTCGGGAATCGAGTCATTGCTTTGGAATATCCGAAATTTACTGGTGCAGGCATGGATTGGCCTCCATATTCGCCGGATTTGACTCCCTGTGACTTTTTTTTGTGGGGCACAGTAAAAGACAGGGTCTACCCAAAGCATCCCACCACGCTGGACGAGCTTGAATCGACGATCTCTGTTTCATGTGAATCCATTTCGGTTGAGACACTACGAAATGCGATGGCGAATTTCATTCTTCGTTTGTGCCACCTCTGTAGTGCCAATGGTGAACATTTTGAAAACATTGTGATGTGATTGTTTGCAAAGAGTGTTTTCATAAGATTAATTTACTTATGTATGCTGATATGAGCTGTACATCGTTCAGCGCCAGCCTTGAGCAGCTTTTGTAACTATTATTTCAAACTGCTGTATAAACTTCTTACAGCTTTCACAATAAACATACCGTTTATGGCATTCCTCTATCGGTCTTTGTTTTCGAGATGTTTAATTTTGAAATGAGGGAGCCCTTTTCTGGACACCCTGTATCTTCCTCTGTCGTAAGTTCCGACAACTGAATCCTGACTTTTTAAGGGACGTACGTACAATGACGTACAAAACGATGTCCCGACGCGAATAATTTAACGTCCAAGAACAGAGCAATACGCATGCCCAAGATCATAGGCGTGAGGTTTGCAAACTCCAGCTGTCTGTGCTGTTTAGCATGCTGTTTACATCTTCAGATATAACCAATACAACAGTTAACATGCTTGTTTGTTCCTTTCTAGTTATATATGTCTGCAATCTTGGCGGGGGTCTACCTCGGTACAGTTTTCAAGTCGTAAGAAATAGCCAGTTGCGTTTCGCTGTAATGGTATTTCGAAACATCCGCCGGTTTTAGAGGTTAGACGTACCTCCTAATAATAGAAATTAAGTATGAGGATATCACTAATAAGAAAATATCAAGACCAATGAAAACTCTTACACTGTGATAAGGTAAATTGGAAAAATAAAAAATTTGTCACCATCTGAATCAACGATGGCACCTGTGGTAAAACATACACTACTGGTCATTAAAATTGCTACACCAAGAAGAAATGCAGAAGATAAACGGGTATTCATTGGACAAATATATTATTCTAGAACTGACATGTGATTACATTTTCACAGAATTTGGGTGCACAGATCCTGAGAAATCAATACCTAGAACAACCACCTCTGGCCGTTATAACGGCCTTGATACGCCTGGGCATTGAGTCAAACACAGTGTGGATGGCGTGTACAGGTACAGATGCCCATTCAGCTTCAATACGATACTACAGTATCAATGGCGTATTATAATGAGACAGTTGCTCCGCCATCATTGACCAGTCGTTAGCAATTGGTGAGAGATCTGGAGAATATGCTGGCCAGAGCAGCAATCGAACATTTTCCGTATCCAGAAAGGTCCGTACAGGACCTGCAACATGCGGTCGTGCATTATCCTGCTGAAATGTAGGGTTTCGCAGGGATCGAATGAAGGGTATAGTCACAGGTCGTAACAGATCTGAAATGTAGCGTCCATTGTTCAAAGCGCTGACGGTGAGAACAAGAGATGACCGAGACGTGGAACCAATGACACCCCTTAGCATACGCCAGTATGGCGATTACGAATACACGCTTCCAAGTGCGTTCACCGCGATGTCGCCAAACACGGATGCGGCCATCATCATGCTGTAAACAGAACCTGGATTAATCCAGAAAAATGAGTTTTGCCATTCGTGCACCCAGGTTCGTCGTTGCCTACACCATCGCAGGCATTCCACTCTGTGATGTAGCGTCAAGGGTAACCGCAGCAATGGTCTCCGAGCTGATAGTGCGTGCTGCACCAAACGACGTCGAACTGTTGATGCAGATGGTTGTTGTCTTGCAAACGTCCCCATCTGCTGACTCAGGGATCGAGACGTGGCTACACGATCCGTTACACCCATACGGATACGATGCCTGTCATCTCGACTGCTAATACTCAACTGTTTGCATAGCTTATGGGACTTAACTACGGGGTCATCGGTCCCTAAACTTACAAACTACTTATTAACTAGCTAATTCTAAGGACGGCACTAATATCCATGCCCGAGGGGGATTAGAACCTCTGACCGTAGTGGCCGTGCATACCGTGACTGGAGCGCCTCAGTCCCCTCGGCCACCGCGGCCGGCCGACTGCTAGTAAAACGAGGCCGTTGGGATCCATCACGGCGTTCCGTATTGCCCTCTTGAACCCATCAATTCCATATTCTGCTAATAGTGATTGGTTCGCTACCAACGCGAGCATCAGTGTCGCGAAACGATAAAACGCAATAGCGATAGGCTACAATCCGACCTTTATTAAAGTCGGAAACGCCATGGTACGCATTTCTCCTCCTTACACGAGGCATCACAACGACGTTTCACCAGGCAACGCCGGTCATCTTCTGAATGGGTATGAGAAATCGGTTGAAACTATCCTCATGTCAGCACGTTGTAGGTGTCACTACCGGCACGAACCTTGTGTGTATGTCCAGAAAAGCTAATCATTTACATATCACAGCATCTTCTTCCTTGGGTCTGTAGCGCGTCATCTTCGTGGTGTAGCAATTTTAATGGCCAGAAGTGTACAACTTACAGGGTGTCCGAAAAGTCTTTCCCTGATTACATAAATTGATAACTCAGGCTATAAGTAAGATACAAATATGAAACTGGTGTCTAATTGTTTACAAAGTATCAACGTTTTTTACAAAGATCAGTAAACTTCCACATGAGCACCCTTGTTGGCACGTAGCACATCTAGGCGATATTCAATATCCGTCCACACATTAGCCAACATCACTCGAGGGATCGATTCGACGACTGTGGTTATCCGTTGCCGCAGGATTTCAAGATCTGGTACACGTGTTTGGTAGACCTCGTCCTTGACATAACCCCATAAAAAGAGGTCTAATGTGGTTGTGTAGAGCGTGGAGGCGAAACCGTTGGCCCATCCCGACCAATCCTTCGCCCGGGAAAGGTCATATCGAGATAGGCACGGACGTCCAAACCCCAATGATGCAGTGCACCGCCTTGCTGAAACAATGGGGTGATACTAAAGCAGCTGAGGAACAGCATACAGTTGCAACATGTTCAGATACACTGCAGATGTGATGGAAGCCTCAGCGAAGAAGAATGGCCTCGTAATTCGATCTTACAATAGCACGCACCAAACATTCACCTTTGGACTGCCTCTGGTGCATTCCATGACCACGCCAGGGGGTTGTGAATCCCAAATGCGCACATTATGGCGATTCACTACTCCACTGACAAAAAAGGCCGCTTCGTCGGAAAAGGCAATTCGTCTGAGATACCATCATCGTCCTCAAAACGTGATAGCATTTCGACTGCAAAGTCATATCGACGTTTACTGTTATTGCTCAACAAGGCCCAAACGATTGCACTTTGTATGCACGAAACAATAAACGTTTGTGTAAAATGTCATGGAGGGAGCTTTTTGGCATCTGTAATTCACGTGAGGCCCTGCAAAACGATTTCTTCGGACTTCGCAGAATAGACTGCCTCACAATTTCCACCTAGTGGTTGTTGGTCAATGCGAGCGTTAAGGTTGGGGTGAGAGTTTAAAATATGAAAAGTTTAATTTTTAAAACTCACAACCACCAGCTGCGAACCAAATTCCTAAACATGCAAAAACACTGGAACTGTGATTGCGACTGTTTGACTCGTTTTCTAGGGGATGATATCACACATTCGCAGCTTTCCTTCCCTGCATATGATTAACAAAACAAATTCATAATAAAATCAAGTTCATGAGAGAAAAGGGTGTACTAACTACTATTTTTGAAAACACTTGAAAGTTCACTTTATGTTGTTTATTTCACAATCTCAGAACCCTGTGGCTGATAAGTCTGTACGTCTGCACATTTATCAAATAAAATTATAGCTCGTGAGCCCCCAGACAAAATGAATATTTGTCGCGAAATGTTTTCACACCACGTGGCTGTCTCAAACACCGTTTATGTTCATGCCTATGCGACGACACGTGTTACATTAACAAATCACAGTTACTTTAATTCAATGCGATGCACACCTTGTTCCACCGGCTAAATATTCACAAACACACAGTAGCACTCTATTCAACTTGGTGCAGACTACGACGAGCAACCACACGTGGCGATTGCCACACACCAAAAATCTAAAGTCTCCACCTCGAGATACACATGCCGACTGATCAGAGTGACGCCGCCCGGCCAGTTCTCCACGTGCTCCCGAGTCCTCACTTCCTGCCCTCGCGCACACCCGCGCACCTGCCGGGTTTTTTCCCCTACGTCATCAACTTCACCATGTGAGCTGTTCTAACCAATTTGCCAACGTACAGCGCTCAGCCAATACATTTCTAAAACTTTACTTAAAATCAAAATAATTACACTACACATTAAATAAATGTCTTTTAGGTTTTTATATTGGTATAATCATCCTTTGTACAATTTATTATAATCGTGCAATGTGTTATATCACAGATAAATGATTTAACTGAATACTTCAAGATAAAATACACAAGATTAATTGAAAATAAAATGAGAAATAGTTAATATATTATTTTTATAAACAAACATTGCCATGCTAGTTGTGTAACTGTCTTGTATTCATTGATAATTTATTACTTTTCATTGTCAATTAAATATATTACGCCAGATCTGACTAAATCAGCTAATGTATTGTTTATTTATCAACAGGCTATTTTGTAATGAGGGCCTTAAAGGTTCCTAACTGCATCGTATTACTTCAAATGCAAGTAGTATTAGAATATTTTATTTCACGCTGTGCACTGCACTGTGCCTGGCACTCGCCATTGTCCCTCTCTGCCCTCACCGGAAACGAACTGGAAAATCCTAAGCTGGAACAAGCCACCAACGTCGGCCTGCTTGCTGGCCTCCCGTCAGCTACAAGCACACAGCAAATCTCAACGTGGAGAATTTCTACCTATGGCCTAACTATAAATGTTGTCACCCAACTGCGTACATACATTGCTACCATAATTAATAAGATTAAAATTGTGTAACATTTAGTGCATTGGCATGGTCAATGTTTGCAGTGAACTTCATACTGTTTAATTATCAAATGCTATTAATTACCAGTAATTCTATTGGGCGGTAATCTTACATCGACCAGACCTCGGAAGGCCAGCAACCGTTCATGCGTTTTTAAATTCTCATACCAGGCTTTAATGCACTTGATATCAGGTGAAATCCTTCCAAATGTTGTCTGAAAGTGTCTCCGCACTGTGGTTGATGATCGTGTCTCATGGTACCACAGGACACACTGTGGCTTCTCCTGATTGGTTAACATGGCTTCTTGGTCACCGCACCTCATCCACTACTTACGTACTGCGAACCTAAACCAGAAAAAAAAAAACTTTGATAATTTTATAGTGTAGGTATTTCAGTTATCTATGGAACTGATTTAATAAAATATTTTATTGCCATATGCATTTCGCCTTTATTTCTAAGGCATCATCAGTGGCTTGTAATATATACATGATTATGTTTTACAATATTTGATATTTACATTTCTCAGTAGTTTTAGGTTATGAACAGTTCTGATTCGTTATGTAGGTATAGTATTAATATCTGGATGTTGCACTTACAATATTTCATGGATATTGCTTTACATATAGTGCTCATTGGTTGTTTCCAGCTGTTGTGCTTCAGTTCTGTGCATTTTGCTGTTTTTGTTGTTCCAGCACTTCACAGTTAGCACCACTAGGCACATGCCACTTTTGTTTGTATTGTGTTTTTGTTTTTGTTGGTGTTGCCAACTGTTGAGTACGTGTTTGTCCTATCTTTCCTTTGTGTCAGTGTGTGTGTGTGTGTGTGTGTGTTATGTGATTGCGTAGAGGACAGCACCAGATACTGATATATTAATTAATTTATTTTTTATTTTTTTCACTCATTATTATTATTATTTTTCCGTTTGTGTGTGTGTGTGCGCCAATTCTTTTCTCTCTTTGATTAGTGTCTCATGTCTTTGACTAGATTTAGCAGTGAGTTTTCATTAATGTTTGTTTGTTCATTTATTACTTGTTTGTTCTTGGCTATGGCTTTGTGGATATGGTAGTTTTCTTGAGTTTGGATGAGGTGTATGTTATGGTTTTTGGTCCTGATAATTTTCATGTCTTGGTGTATATTGGTTGGGTGATGGTGGTGGAGTTTTAAGTGTTCAGCAAATGTGGAGTGGTTTGTTTCATATTTCCAACATCTGATATGTTCTTCGTATCCTGTTTTGAAAACTCTGTTCGTCATTCCTTTGTACTGTGCATCACAACTTTGGCATTCAAGTTTGTATATCCCTGATCCTTGGAATATATCTTTCTTGATTTTTGGTTGTAGATTTGTTTGTAGGGATTGGGCAGTTTTGTATGCTATGTGGAGTCCTTGTTTCTTCAGTATGTTTGTCACTCTGTGTGTTAGTTTGTGTGTGTATGTCATGGTGTAATAATATTATAATATAGCAACTGTGGGCACAACAGGACAAAAGGAACTAAAAAAAAGCTTTGATAGTTTGTAAACAATTCGACATAATTTTCATATTTGTATCTTACTCCTAGCCTGAGTTATCAATTTATGTAATCAGGAGAAGACTTTTCGGACACGCTGTACAGTGAAACAGCCGGCCATGAGGTATGTACGATACATAGCTGAAGGGCTACAAAACTGTTCTGGATACGTGATTCCCCAGCTGGAACGCGCCGCATATTTCGCCGAACGCCAGTCGCGCTTACTGCGGTACCCAGCCTGGACGTCACTCTCGGCGCTTAGCTTTCCAGTTAACTTCCGGCTAATTTACGCACAAATGCGCTGATACGCGCTGGTGCGCTACGAGTAATTGTTTTTACGGCTGCTGGAGCTCGTGGCGGGCATTAATATTCAGAGGGCAGACCGCTGGACGCCGCCACGTATCAATAACAGCTGGGCAGCCACAGGCAGGCCACAATAAGGCACGGCGGGGCAGGGCGCTGCTCGCTGTGTTTCCCAGACAATCAATCAAACACACGGCTCTCTGCCACTGCAGCTGTCTGCACCGCGGCCGCCCGAATACGTAAACAACTGGACGAGGACGCGCTAATATAAGCAGGGACGCTTTGAGGGCGTGCGACGCGCCTGTGCAGTCACTTGTTTAACCCTCCCACCCCATCTCCCGTCTCTATAATTCATCACTGGTTCTCATTTAAGGATTATCAACGTATTTTCAGTGGATTCTAGTTGGGTGATATCTGAGATGAAGGAAAAGGTAAAACGTTAAGGTGTACACTGAAGAGCCAAGGAAACTGGTAAACATCGATAATATCTATCAATAAAATTCTTCTGGGTATGACACCACTGTTGCAGGCGGCCTTCATCAGGGTCTGTGTCAGACACAGACCCTGATGAAGGCCGCCTGCAACAGTGGCCGAAACGTCGGTACAATTTATAAAATGACGACGCGGTGTCACACCCAGAAGAATTTTATTGATAGTGACAGCTGCCGCGGAAGCCTACGTTTGCATAGATAATATCGTTTTAGCCCCCCCCCCCTTTTTTTTTCCGAGCACGCAGTATTGCCGTAACACGTCTGCAGTATGCTGGAGGAAACTGACACCAAATATTCCTCCAGGCTGTTTATAAATCCGTAGATGTAAAAAAAGTGTGGAGAATTATTATGAACTACCTGTAAACCCGGCGTTGCTCGGATGTTTATTTATCCTACACTCTCGTAGTCCACATCCCCTACCCCCCCTTCGTTTCCACCTTTCCCTCTCTCGGCAAAGTTTTCTGCGAGGTATCATCTGTCATGTACCAATCAAATGTTTGTAAATCTATCGGACCAAACTGCATGGTCATCAGTCCGTAGCTTACAAACTACTTAAAGCTAGGTAAACTAACCTAAGGACAACACACACACACACCCCTGTCCCAGGGAGGACTCTAACCTCCACGGCGAGCAACCGCGCGCTCCGCAGCGAGACGCTTCAGACCGCTCGGCTACTCCACCGCGGCGTCATGTATCATTCAAACATGCCGGCCGCGGTGGCCGATGGGACTGAGGCACTCCAGTCACAGTCTGCATGGCCACTACGGTCGGGAGTTCGAATCCACCCTTGGGCATGGATTTTTGTGCCGTCCTTAGTCTTAGCTAGTTGATAAGTAGTTTGTAAACTTAGGGACTGATGACCCCGTAGTTAAGTCCCATAAGTTCTAAAACATTTAAACATTTTTTGAAATTGATAAACATCGATAATATCGTTTTAGCCCCCCCCCCTTTCCCGAGCACGCAGAATTCATATTCAAATGTTTGTTAAGCTTAAGGGACTTAACTACGAGGTCATCAGTCCCTAAACTTACAAACTACTTAGGAACTACCTACAACTAAGGACGGCACAAATATCCATGCCCGAGGGGGGATTCGAACCCCCGACCGTAGTGGCCGTGCAGACCGTGACTGAAGCGCCTCAGTCCCCTCGGCCACCGCGGCCGGCCACGCAGAATTGCCGTAACACGTGGAAGGGAATCGACAAACGTCTGCAGTATGCTGGAGGAAACTGACACCAAGTATACTGCAGGGCTGTTTACAAATCCGGAGATGTACAAAAGTGTGGAAATTTATTCTGAACTACCTGTAAACCCGGCGTTGCCCGGGTGTTTATTTATCCTACACTCTCATAGTCCACATCCCCTTCCCCACCTCTCTGTACATCGACCTCTTTTTCCCCCATCTCTCTGTTCGTCTGCATCTTTCCCTCTCTCGGCAAAATTTCCTGCAAGGCACCCTCTGTCATGTACCATTCAAACACATATGTACTCAGTAATCTTCCTCTTGGTTTAAAGGTGATGTGTGCAAAAATTAATAAAGACTGGAGCAAAACTAAGCACTTTGTAAAATCCCGTAATTTAATTACCCTTCACCATATACCGAAGGTAGAGTATGCAAAATTTCATCAATATCGGAAGAAAATTATAGATGTCTAAGCAATAGAAACGCAGGGTCACATTGAAAAACGCACTTTCATGTTCTCAAATATTCCAGTTTTATTTCATACAGCCCTTGTTCTGAGGGGAAAAAAAAAAAAAAAAAAAAAAAATAAAAAAAAAAAAATAAAAAAAAAAAAAAAAAATTCTGAAATCGGTCGGTCCGTTCTCAAGTTGTGGCGCGACCATGCTATTAAGTGATCCAATTTTATGTTGCAATGGGCCCTCCCGCATGCAACGTATGAAACGTGAGGTATACGGTGACCTTCCTCTTGTTTTGTAGGTCAAGCGTGCAAAATTTCGTGAAGATCGAAATGAAACGGAAGATTTCGTGAGTCTGTAGGAGAAGTATGCTCCACCATACATCTATCACAAAATACTTTCCTAGTTCTCGTTTTCTACCTATAAACTACATTCCTGCCAAATTTTAGCTTCACAAGTGAAGTAGTTTTTGAGATTTCGTATTTAGTCAGTGGGTGAGTGAGTGTCCTTTCGCTTTTATATAGATAGAGATTAAGAAAACAGATTGCTTAATTTTGGATGCAAGACAATTAATGGAGACTAGCAGACAAACAGAAATAGTAATATGCAAATCTGTGATGCTAACTTAATTTGATACAAGCTCATGCCTGATGCGACAGTTTTGCGGCAGCTACAGCGAAACTGTTATGAGCGGTAGATTACATCATTACAAAACGCTTCATAAACGTCCGAAATTACACGCAACTCCCATTTTCCAATAACTGACGCATAAATCTGGGTGTTCTCATGCGGTGGCATCTCATTATTTATGACGTTATATCTCCCGAGCTATGTGCCTTGCTCTTTTGCCGGCCGAGGTGGCCGAGGTGACTGAGGCGCTCCAGTCACGGTCAGCACAGCCACTACGGCCGGGGGATCGTCTTTAGTTTAGCTAGTTCATAAGTAGTTTGTAAGCTTACGGACTGATAACCCCGTAGTTAAGCCCCATAAGTTGTACAAACATTTGAACTTTTTTTTTTCGTGCTCTTTTGATTTTGGGCCAGGAACCTTCGTGGACGTACGGTGAACAGTTTACCAAAGTTTCATTGCAATCGAATGAATGGTTTATGAACACATAGAGGACATACAAACATTAATTTATATATGTATAGATATGTAAGAAGTAAGATTTCCTTGCATAATGTTATAAATTATAGGTGCAACAACCAAACAAAGAAAGATACTATTCAAAATACAAATGATCTGTAATATTCATACATTCATTTCATTCAGAACTTGAATATAAACAATGCAGGATCTATCCATAAAATCTCGGGCGAACTGCCGGATGTCAGTAACTTCCTGCCACGATATTTCGGCGCAGAGTCTTCTGGCCATCTTCAGGTGAGTACCGCCGAAGTACTGGCGAAGACGTACTGAGCTGTGCTATTTATGCCCAATTCAGCCGACATTGCGCATGCGCGTACCTAGCGTGCGCGTTCACTACAGCTACGTACGCTGCTCCGAGCGCCCTCCGTGGTGGAGGCTTGCCGCTTCGATATCAGATAGATTCTCATCGTCATTCAGTTGCAGGAAACTACGCCGACTACGAAGTTTTTCAATGACAGGATTCCATGCAGCATTTATTTGGAAACCGCTGTCTCGATTAATAAGAGTCTCACTGTCAGACAATCTTATTTTCACAGCTTCATTAATAATTGAGCTCCAAAAGTTTGATGTATGGGCCACAATTTTCGTTTCATTGTATTTCATTGAATGACCTGTGGAAATACAATGTTCGGCGATTGCGGATTTGGTGGGTTGGAGTAGCCGAGTATGACGCTGATGTTCCACGATGCGGTCCTGCTCAGTGCGCGTCGTCTGCCCTATATATGACTTGCTGCACTCGCACGGAATCCTGTAAACACCTGCTTTACGCAGCTCCAGATCGTCTTTGACAGAACCCAGCAGCGATGAAATTTTAGGAGGAGGGCGAAAGATGACTCTTACTTTACGCTTTTTTAGTATTCTGCCTATCTGTGATGAAATGTTCCCAATATATGGGAGATAAGCAGTCGATTTGAAAGCCTCTTCTTCTTCTTCCTTGTTCTGTCGTTTGGAGGCGTGCATCGCTCGATTTACTTGCTTCCTTGTATATCCATTATTTAGGAATACTGTCTGCAGGTGTTCCAGTTCCGTGTGAAGATGGCCAGAAGACTCTGCGCCGAAATATCGTGGCAGGAAGTTACTGACATCCGGCAGTTCGCCCGAGATTTTATGGATATATCTATACGCCGGGAAAGCTTTAAACATCAATGCAGGATCTAATATGAATAAATTCTTTGGTGACCCCACTCCCGAGCAGGCAATATAAAGTTTTTCATATGAGAAACATGGAGATCTCATTTCCACCCTTCAGTAATTAGTAGATCGCGTTGTGATTTATTAAATTTAATAGCAAATGCAGGTCTCGCTGAAAACTGCAGCCTCTTGAACACCAATCGACCACGATTCCCAAGCAGGCTTCCAGGTATAGTACGACGATATGCAGTAAGCACCACAGGCTTTTTATAAAGACAGACACTTACGGAAAGATACCTACACCATGTGCATTTAGCTCATGCAGAATAACATGAAATGTATGCAAAACATTTTAAGTTTCAACTAGATTAGTTCGATTTCATTAAATTCCCATTTTAAATCGTAACAATAAAATCGAATCAAAGGTTACAGAAAATGCCTATCACTGAACAGGCGAAACATGTACTAAAGATGACATAAAAGTTTTCTGGGTATGGTACCGCGTCATGATGTAAGGCTATTACTTAAATGACCAACGTTTCGGCCAACGTTACAGTGGCCTTCATCTGGGTAACTGGTGTGAGCTGGTTGTTACAACACTTTATATTACTTTCATTTAGACATTACGTCATAATTTGTTAAACACCCCAATAGCATGAATAGAGAAGATGGACTCAGGCTTGCCCCCTCTTGGCTACCGGCCATCACAGCGAAATAGGCCGCACTGACAACACAACACGCGAGCGTCACCAGTAAGCTACTGCCGCCGCGCGGCCCACGGCCAGCAGGAGAGAAACGGAAGCCCTCACCCCATTCGCCGATGAACACCAACCATGTCTCGCTATGCAAGAAGCAATAGGCAACGGCTAACCCCCACCCCTTCCACCTCAGCATCCTATCAAAAATAAAGTTCCACTCTTCCGCAATACATTCATCATTAACATCGCTTATTTTAAAAAATTATGACGTAATGTCTAAATGAAAGTAATATAAAGTGTTGTAACAACCAGCTCACACCAGTTACCCAGATGAAGGCCACTGTAACGTTGGCCGAAACGTTGGTCATTTAAGTAATAGCCTTACATCATGACGGTGTACCATACCCAGAAAACTTTTATGTCATCTGACTCTGGCCGCGGAAGCCTACGTAATTATATGTACTAAAGAGTAACTTTCAGGTGCTAAAGACGTACAACGTCTTACCTTAATGATACAATATGACGAATTGAATTTATAAACTGAGGATTATGGCTGCAAATATTAACAAAAGTGCGAATTTGTAGATGTCTTTACGGCAATGCCTCTGTTCCGACAGCTCTGCAGACAACTATTGTCTTCGCCTGAGCTGCCGGAGCTTCATGTTTCAAAAGCCGACAACAGCGCTGCAAGCTGACGGAGATTATCTTGAGACGTCTAGACAGAAGCGTGCGCAGGCTCTTCTGGTGCATTCAGACAAGCTCGGATAACGAAGAGTGAAGGGTCAGATAACTCTTGCGTGAAGGGCGCAGCATAGCAAGCGAAGTGAAGTACCTGGTACTTGGAGTCGAGCACAGCACAACCGTGGCTATAGGCGAAAAGTAGCAGATCAGTTTTGAAGTTGTTACGTGCCATTTTGTAAGTCATAAGAGGGCTATACTGAAAGTAATAAACCTTACAAATAAAAAAAATAATTAACACTAGGGAAAACTTAAATATTACTACACACATTACACAGCTACAATCTTAAAATATTTTTCCCCTGAATCGCCATTGGAATTAAAGCAATAAACGTACTGAGGAACACTTTTTCATCTCGTGTCTGTAAAACTCTGCTGAATGCAGTTCGACTTTAGTATCAAAGCGCTGCGTAGCGATACGCATATTAACTGCTAGGAAGAGGTGGTAGTCATTCGGTACCAAATCCAGGCTGTATGTTAGAAGGCGAAAATCCTTGTAGAATTCTAGGATACAATTGGCTGCCTCAGTGTGCGCAGTTTCGGGACAAAAAAGTTCTTGCACTGTGTGTTCCCTACCCTCCTTTTGTAACTTCCTCCTTAATTTTGTCACTGTGCCGCTCAAAAGAAATCAACCGGTATCAAAGTCACAACACACAGTAGCCGCGATCTTTCTTCCTGAGAGCGATCCTGAACACTTTCGCTTTTCTTGGGAGTGTTACTGTTACGGACAAGAAAAAAATCTGTGTTATTTTATGGCCAAAATCTGTGTTAGTTTTTGCACTTTTCCGTGATATATCTCGTTGTATTTTCTAGTAATCTTTTTTTCCATTTTCGGTACTATAATTCTGTCATATTTAACAATTTTTCAGTGGTATGTTGAAAATGACGCTATTCTTAAGATAGGATGGGTCAGATTTGATATAGGGGTTCAAAAAAGTAATTATAACAAAAAAATATTGATGCAAATAAGTATCTGAAAATTCTATTTTTATACACCAAGTATTTTAAATACTGTAAAAAAAAAAGGAATTGGCAATGATTGTATCCAGCAGGTAACCCCGCCCCCCGTATTTTAGGTCCAAAAACTGTATTTTACACTAGGACCTTTCTCACTAACTTAAGTATTTATGTTATGTTGTAGCAATTTCTTAGGGAATAATAGTATTGAAAAATAGAAGAATATATTTTAATGCAGGCTAAAGGAAAATCTTTGCATTGCAACGGTATTGTGAATGAAACAAAGGAGAGAAATTTTTATATGAAAATGATAAAGAAACCTTCAAGGTCCACATATTTTTAATGTATCTATCAGTAACAAATACAAAAGGTGGCAAAATTTAATTTCCTTAACAATTTTTAATGTTTAGTCCACATCTAGTATTGAAACTAAGTTTATACTATACGTTTTTGTGCAAGTTTCTGTTTTAAATTCTGTTTACCGTCACGTTCTTTTATTTCTTGTCACACAAACAAAAGGGAGTAAGTCTCGTTTATGCTCCGCATTTTCGGCTTTCTTTCAGTGCCGGATGTATAACTTTACCCACCCGGGATATAAACTCTTACTCCAGTCCGCCCACTCCCGCTCGGCTTTCTTTTATTGCTTCCCTTTCCCCCCTCCCAATAAGTGCCGTTTCTACAACCGTCTGGGCAAGTAGCGTAAGAACAAACAAAGCACAAATCCATCTTTAAACAAAAGAAACGGTGAGCAACCTTGTAACGGAGAAGTTAAGTCAAATAAACATTGGAAAATTTTTAATTTTACTTATGGCAGCGGTGTCGTACTATGCTAATGTTGGCAACGGAATGTTCGTTTTGCGATGATAATTGACTGACCGGACAAGGGTTCACAGATGTCGATAATACATTAGGAACAACATTAATAATTTATTTTGTAGTCAACACGGAAGATTATTCCTTTAATTCTATGGGACTCAGTTTTCGAAGAGCATTCAAAGGTCGTGGCCAACATTGCCACATTACGCCGGCGCCGTCGTATATAAAAGTTTACCGACTAGGTTAAAATGTAAAAAGCACAGAAGATGATAAAAATAAGCATCCAGAAAAAAAAGTGTTTCTGTAAATACAATTGCGGTGATTATAAGCCCGAGAGAAATCAAACATCAAGTCCAAAAGTGAACACACCTGTCAAAAGTTTGACACTGCAGTTCTATGTTTGCCGAAACTTATTTCGACACAGTTGCGTTACATTCAGGGCATTCACAATGCTTGTTTGCAGGATACACTGAAGATGGTCACTATGTGATTGAAATCGATCTGTTGTTTATAAATAAAACATTAATGGCCAATGTTGCTCAATACATCTGGTGTATTCATCATTGTGTGGTCGTTGAGCACCATCTGAAAATGGAATCAAACCTCAAAAAAAGTCCAAAAGTAGTAATCCAAGTAGCAGCGAAACAGTAAAGATAATAACAGCGCAATCAAAGAATTTAACGATAAAACTGCTCAGTTTCAACGCTTTTCAAAGACGTTATTCAAACGCAGTTGAATAGGCCGAAGGTGTACAGTGCGCGTTCAAACAGTAATATCTTCATAACTGAGCACAGAGGGAAAAATAAGCTTGCCGACAATTACCGATCGGCAACAGTACTGCTATCAATATGCGCGTCTAACAATATGTGGCGCTGTATTATCTCAATATGCATTACAAAATAATAAAATAGGCACCAGGTTTGGACAGAGAACATTTCTACATTATATATGACACTGACAACATTAGACGTTCGCCGTTTTTTTTAACTAAGATACAGGTTAATTTCGTTCAAAAACGCCAATTTCGCGTTGTCGGGTTATTGTTAAAATCTTATTTTTCCTGTTCCTAATTATTGTGCATTCATACAATTCACTGTCGAAATCCTTCACCTAAGTCTCCTCCCTACATAGGATACGATCATTTATTCTGTAGTCCTTGAGTAATGCCTGTGCTACAGGCAGTACTTGTTTTTTGTGGTATTCCATTAAGATTTTGGGAACCTGTCAAGAACAATATTTGTGGTAAACGAGGTTTTTCGTTACAATTACATGCACCGATCGTTTTAAAAATTCTGGAAAACCTTGCACAAGTTCCGTACTGTGAAACAATTATTCTTCCCTAATTTTGTCGTTCCAATACACCTGAGGAGTAGCACAAGCGTGCACAATTACTTAGGGTTGTCCAGTCAGCAGTTGAAGAGAGCAGGACAAACGCCGCAAGAGTTCCTGTGATGAGTAGCTATTTCTCCCGCAGAGTCACGTGTGCGGAAATAGTTCCTCGGCGTTCCTCTGTGCACTGGCTGTGTATAGCGGCAGTGATCCACGCATCGCCCGTTCTCCGCGAACTCTCACGCCCCGGCTAGCATTAACTCTTCAGTCGGTGCTCGGATGGAGTCATTGCAGCGAAACGTTAACAGTCGAGCTAGCACGAACTTATCCTGTTCCTTTGGTAGACTTCAGCGTTGGCTAATTGTTACGTGTCTTCATCCGTAAGAATTCCTATTCTAGGCCCAGGCCTGATAGGAGACTTGTGAAGTTTTCTCACCTTTTGTTCAGAAGGAGTTACGTGTTATTAAAATATTTGTTGTTGGCCAATAAACCTTTATGAATAAAGAACAGTCTAGAATCCAATAATTTATTTCATTCAACTAGTTTCAGTTTTATTTAGACCATCCTAAGGAATTTTGACTCTGAAATATATCACAGTTACATTTAGAGGAGTTTGGAGCAATATGCATTACTGTCAAAGCTAACCTAAGTTAATAAAGAGAAATAGAACAAAATAAAATAAACGATGTTATACCCATCGATGTTGTGGAGCTGGCAGGTAGCTGGGAGCCTTCCAATGCGTCACTGCTGGAGCAACACAAGGTTTGCTGCTCTTAAATAGCTGAGGCTCCGCCCCATCTTTGATAGCCAATGAAAAGATTACATGGATGAATTTAGCTAAAAAATATAATTAGCCACACATTTCTTAGTCAATGGCTAAGATAAAAGAATTATAGTCGTCTTAGTAGTATTTAAAATAAAGATTAAAACATGAAAATACTGACATGAATTGCATCACATTCTTTTCAATATTTTCGAAGATATTCTATAAGTGGTTCTACAGTATCTACAGTGTTGTATGTAAGTTAACTGGTATTAAAAATTTTAACTGTAAAATTTATTTAAAATATACAGAAAAACAATTCAGGATATAACACCTTGCAAAAACTGTATTTTTCGTATGTCATTGGAATTTATGTAAAGCTATTATCATCCTTGTAATCTACAAAGATGGATTGATCTTACTTAATTACAATATTGTTATAATAAAATTAAGGCAAAGGGTATGTATTTTGTATATACATGAAAGTCTTTGATTTATTGTGTGATACTTTAGGTTGTCATTAAAAATTAGAAAATATAGTGTGCTGTAACGTTGTAAAATATTAGGAATGAAATGTCAAATGTCAAGTGTGCTGTTGACCCAAGCATAGTGAAACGAAAATGTTTCCAAAAATATGCAATAAACCTTTGTTTGTTAATATGACACCTAGCGTCTTCGAATCTCTCGATTCCTGGCATATTTCAGTTATCACCGAATGTTTGTCGGTCAGAAGGCTAGGCCAACCACTGCGGCCCTTGTTGTGAATACTGCGAAGCCGACTTCTAAAATCAGTGCTCCATTGCCTGACCGGGTTTTCTCTAGCTATTCCTTTTCCGTTCAGCAGCGTTTCCTAACCCGTGGTCCGCGGACCCCACTGTGTCCCAAGATAATTTGCCAATTTCACTGGTAGTGTCAGAGGTAGATAGCAGAAGTACCAATTGAAATACTTGCATTTGCCCCCTTGTGTTGTGAACGCATTTCAACTTGGGCAGTTTTATTACAAAGAGACAAAAATCATATAATAACGTTCGGTTATCTTACGATTTTCTCCACGATTTATTTAGGTGCTCCAGCACTTACTGTTTAAAGACTAATCCAGGAATCGAATAAAAGTAAATGATAATACGCGTGTGGCTCTGAGCAACGGTATTAGCCCTAAGAATACCGATCTTGAAAATAAGATACAAACTGTAAAATCACATTGCGGTAACCCAATTTATTATTCGAATTATAGTCTCTTTTGTAACAGTAGCGTCACTTCGTATCAGTTTTTAGTTTAATGATTTACGTTCTTACTAATGTTCATTTTTAAAATGGCACAGTTTATTTTTCCTGAAACTTGTGGTTCCCCTGCATAAACAGGACATCAAATTAGTCTCTGGTCTATATATATTGGGAGCCACATTCTTACACAACACAAAGGTTCTGACGAATTTCTATTAGTTTACAATTTTTAATCAACAAATTCCTAATGACAGGTTGAACGTCACAAGTGGCTGGAGACCGGCCGCAGTTGCCGAGTGGTCTGCGGCGCGCCAGTCACAGTCTGCACGGCCGCTACGGTCGGGGGTTCGAATACCTCCCACGGGCATGGATGTTTGTGACGTCTTTAGTATAAGGTAGTTCATAAGTAGTTTGTAAGTTTAGGGACTGATGACTCCGCAGTTAAGTCCCTTAAGCTTAACAAACATTTGAAGATATGAAGTGGCTAGATTTTCAATTGCAGCGTAAAATTTAATGCGTCACATAAAGCAAATTAGCAGAGGCACAGTCCTGATGCTACCACCACAGGTGGCGTACTGTGTGTAGAAACGTTACGCCACAAGAAGGGGGCTCTAACGCCTACCAACGCCGTGACAGACTAAAAAGTCTGTTACCCTTCTGATAGCAGAACCATGTTTGCGACTCCCAGAAACCATTTACACCAGATCGTTGATGGGATAGTTTTTTCCAAAATACGATACTATCTTCAAATGAAATGAGCAAATTTAAACTTCGTATGAAATTTTCGTACAACCGTAGTCTGTAATAGTGCAACAACAAGGCTCCCTGCAACGTCAACATCTGGCTCACAGCTCCCAAATAACCAGGCTCAACCATCCGACATGTTTTCCCCAACTTCGGTTAGCGTAAAATGCGCTGACAACGTTGACGCACATATCCTGACGTCTCTCTCAAGCGAATTCACAGTAAGTATTCACTATAAAAATTCGATTATTACGTTAGTTATAACTTAATCTGTCAGCTTCATACTGAAGTGCTCATCATTTCGTGGGTAGCCACAGTTATTCCGATTTTTACTACGTGCTATGTCCGTGTGTCAAATGGTTGGTTGGTTTGACTTTGAAAGAGACTATACTGCAATGGTCATAAGTCCCTTTTCCGATATTAAACGTAACATTAAATGGTTCGAAAACAATACGGAAACATATTAATGAATTTTTTCGTGGGGAGTGATGTTGATAAAATTTTCTCGGGGTCCTGCCGCGTTTGAGGAGACATCCAAAATTACAAAAACGCACAGTTTTTGGGATAGTGTAATAAAACAGGCGATTGAGACCAAAATAGCTGACAACACCCTTAATAGAGACGGCGGCTTGCAATTAAGCACGGCTTGGAACCCGGCGATCGGAATGTTAAAGCGGGCGCGACAGGCACGCGACCAAAATATTGCCTTTTATGGTCATGTCGCGGAGCACCGGTGACGTCACAGTCAGCTGTGCAGCTATATAAGGACTACAGCAGCAATCATTCGACAGTCAGCCACTTGAAAATGATCGAGGAGTTCTCGGCCTAACAACATGGCGCGGCTGGAAACCGGAAGAAATTTTTATCAATACAGAAGCACCTTAAATTAAACTACTTCAAGGTGAGGATTATACATGTCAAATAATAACAATATTGATAATAATGGAGGAAAGGAGAGGTAAAATGCAGAGTGTCTAGCATAGGCGGTCTCAGAAATAACATTAGAACATGGAGACACTCTGTAACACGTTAAAATGTTTCGCATAAGTGTATTAGGCTAGCGGAGAATAGACAGATAATGGACACTGTACTAATACTCAAATTGATCGGTACAACCTACTGCCATGAATAAATTTTAAAGCAGAATCAGCCATAGAGGCACTGTCGGATAAAACAAGAGATAAGACCTGAGAGAGATTAAAATTCTGCCTCTGCGCGGCTAAATTGGGACATTCTAGCAAGATGTGGGCGACTGTCAAACGCACACCACATCGACGCTGAGGAGGATCCTCGCGACGGAAGAGCTGACCCTGAGTAAGACAAGTATGGCAGAGGACAACAGTTCCGGAGAGGGGCCCGCACAGAGGACCACCACACGCGTTTGTTGTCTTCTTTATGAAACTCAATTTGTTGCGCGCTTGTAGGGTGCGTCATTCAGCACTCCACTAAACGAGAATACCGCGTAACATTGAACGGAGATCAGTAGATGATATACCTATATTGAGGATAGTGTTCAAATGCTTGTAAAGCTAAGCGACTAGACTTACAAACTACCTACACTAACTTGTGTTAAGAACAACACACATACATCCAAGCCGCAGGGACGACTTTAAACTGTGCGTGAGCGGCAGCATAAGACGTAACGAGGTGCCACAGAGGACACGGCTATTCCCGCACGGCAATGTCCTTGTATATCAATGAAAGCGCACAAATATCCTTCTGGCATAAACGCATCGCTAATCACGCATCCTGCATTTCGTATTTAATGAGCCATAGCAATGCTTGCGACAAATTTAGTAAGGTCCTGCACTGAGAAGCCGCCTACCAGGCACTATGTGGTGGAGGACCGTAGAAAGAATGAAAGCTGGTCAGCTCCAAAACAGTGTGGTGTAGTGGCTGATGCGAATCGTTCTGTAGTTTCTCGGATGTTGCGACAGTTACAGATCGAAACTCTATCCTAAAGACAGGGCTGAGGGGAACACGTGTCACACCAGAAAGAGAAGTCAATAATTGGACGTAAGGGCACGTTGGTACGACAACAGGCTCCAGCTTCAAAGAACGTACTAGAAGAGCTGCCATGAAGTAAGCAGTGAACAGTGCTTTGGCAGATTGTCCTTCATTGTCGAAGACGAGTGTGCGCCTCCAACTGTCAGAAGGAAACCTCGAGTGGGGCAGTCAACATGCCATCTGGATGGTTGAACAGTGCATCTATGTTCTTATCATGTATGTGTCCCAATTTGGAGTCGGGACTGATTGTCGGCCGATTCGCATCTGGAGAGGACCCAGAACATCATTAAGGCCAAAATATTGTGTAAAGAGGCCGAAATTGATGAGGTTCCCGACTGGTGTTGGCAGGCACTATGTTGACCACTCGACCATCTCTTTCTGAAACTCGACGAGTCGAGTTAATCGGCAATGGATTATCCGCTGTCAGGTATCGTAAACGGATCTTGGGACCTCATCTGTTGTGGTCTGCTGTGGGCTCAGAAGTCTCAGTGATGGGCGGTAATAACCGAACTCTTAGAACATCGATGTTCGATATTTTTTTGGAAAAGAAAGATACTGCAAGCACGGTGTTGCTTACTCGTTCTCCCGATTTGGTTCGCATAAGGCATGTCTGAGATGTGCTAAGGAGGCAGGTAGCATCATGTCGGCCTACACCAACCATTCTGCAAGACCTGCGACAAGATACGCAGGCAGAATAGGCGTTCAATGCATCGTCATGAGATTGATGACATCATTCGCTGCAGACCCGTCTTTGCCAGGCCTTTGTTGCTACCAGAGATAGTTAGGCCCCATATTGGCCACATTAATCAGTTGTCGGAATATGTGCAAATTCTCTAGGAGGTAAAAAACCGAATAAAACATTGTCTACCGTTTTCCTTTCGCCAACTGTTTCTGCATTCCTTACGTTGTTTATTCTTTACAGCACATGTTTATCATGTTCTGTGACAAAATAAACGAAACTTTGTAAACTTTTCATTTGTGCTTCAGTTCTGGGCACTGTTTGCTTTATTTCCTTACAGGTTTGTACACTGTAATATAACGGTTAGAGAAGGCGACTATTGTAGTATCCGATTCCATCCTTTATTCTGTAAACCGATACTGCCTCCTTATTCATTCATCCGATACCGTTTATCTCTTTTACTGTCCATTTTATTACAGCAAGGTATTTGTAGAATGACCTAGCATATATCATGTATCTGGTTTATTACGGTTGTTTTAATTATTTTTCTTACATTATAATAAATACTTAAACATATATCTCGGAATCTTTGCCCTGCAGAGAAACCGTGTCATTTGATCAGGAATAGAATTTGTCATGTTGGAACGCTCTAGAAATATATTTGTAGAAATATTGTTGTAATTTGCATAATTATTGAGTCTAATTAATTTTAATTTTTAAAGATTTTAAAACATTTATTTCTGATTGACTGGAACAGTCGATTTTATCCTGTCTGTTTCTATAAAAATACAGTAGTTACGAAGACCATCATTAGTAGGCAATGAAATCAAAGTTCAAAAATGTTCAAATGTTTGTTAAGCTTATGGGACTTAACTACGGGGTCATCAGTACCTAAACTTACAAACTACTTATGAACTACTTACGAACTAGGACGCCACAAAGGGATTCGAACCCCCGACAGTAGTGGCCGTGCAGACCGTGACTGGAGCGCCTCAGTCTCCTCGGCCACCCCGGCCGGCCTTGGCAGAACATTTTAGGTACTTCCTGAAAACTCATTTTTCACTTTCGTCTTTGACTTAACTGCTGCTACTAATAAACATTGTACCATTACTGACGGAAAGAAAGATAAAAGAGTCTTGGGCTGAATGAAATTCAGATTTTAAGTACCACTCTCTCAACTTCTCGGCGTTTTCCACACCTCCTTATTGAGCAATAAAGCCGTAAAAATGTAGTAAAGACAACAGAAAAAGAGCTCCGTCACGCCCCTCCCTCATTCATAAATTTACGCCCCGTGTCATAAAACGACCATGAAACGTCTCTCCTCTTAGTGTCTACAGGCCATTACGAAATATTGCTTCTTGCTGGCTTTCCGACTAAGTACCTGCTGTAGTGTTAACAATCGTTCCATTGTGTTACTTCTGTCTCAGCTTTCGAGTGTTTCCCATCACAAAGTGTGATGGTGAGCGCCCTTTGCAACTGTTTGTGTCACCACTCATTGCAGCGATGATAGTGACAACGACTGCTGTAACACACTCCCGGTACTGTAATGTCCCTGGACGCTAGTGCCTAGCGGAATGACATGCTGGCACTATACACCATAATAATGTGTCCAACGATGATACCGAATCATTTATTCTGCCTTGACGATGTATGGAACAATACGGTGGATTGCATTAGTTCACATATCCGTTTTCACCCCTCAGTGAAGTAGAAGCGTTATTACCTTTCTTATCGTCAACTATGTAAACGATTCACTTGTTTAACTGAATACTTTACTTACAAAGTCGGAGTTTTGTATTTTTCGTATTTATGCATTAAGAGAAGAGAGTTCTTATGCTGACAACGGTCATAGCGGCAGAAGATCCTCACGACGCACTACCTGTTATTTTGAGAGCAGAGGCTAGCCAAGTTTATTAGTTAGCATTTATTCTATATTTTGCTTTTTTGCAAACTTCGTACACTCGTAGTACGCCAAGAGGACAACAAAATGTGTAAGTAGTAGCGCGTTCTTCTCAAGCGTTATTGAGAAAATCGGAAGCTAATTATTTCGGTCAGTCGTCAAATATGTACCATATGGCCGTTTATGTCACGAAGGGGCGGCAGACGAGTGGTTAATGTCCGGGCCCCGTACATTTTGGTCGCTGGATCGAGTCCCGTTCATCTTTTTTTCTCAACAGAGTCATATTTATATTACAATATAACGGGAAAACTACGTGTAATCAGATGGACTATTATTAAATTTACAATGTTATTTGGCAGTCTAGGAAGTTTTATTATCACAAATAATATAATATTCATAATTATCGACTAGTAAACAACCAAACGCATAACGCAATACTGACGTGAAACTGTTTGCTGGTCCGTGATTTGAGAAGTCCCTTATTCCTGGAGCCCGAAACTACTTATTGCCTGCAAACAAACGGCTTTCGAAACATGTACAACTGATCGTCGCTATCGACATTATAAGTTGCAGGATGGTATTTTTCGTTAAAACATGGAAAACATAAAGGTAAACGGCACCATCTGCAGTGAATAAATCCTATGTTTCCGCATACGCAAGGTCTTTTGAGGTCTTCCACGAAAAAACTAATCTCGCTAACATTAAAAAAAAAAACCTTTTCAGCCGGTAATTTGGAAGAAAACAATGCATAACGCAGCATTTCCTTAAATATCGGCGCTGATAATTGGTCCTGCAGTATCGAGTGTATTTTAATAGAGTCTTCACGAGAAGCAATTTCTCTCTCTCTTTCGATTAAATAAGAACAATTTTGAAGACGCTTGATGAAATGTTTAACTTGCCTGTAGAAATAAACATCAAACGATTGGCAATCTGGCGTGCATATCGGAGGTACGACTTTAACCGTACATGTTCCAAGTCCTTCGTCATCGGAAGTGAAAAAAAAAAAAAAAAAAAAAAAAAAAAAAAAAAAAAAAAAAAAAAAAAAAAAAACCGCACTGACGTGTTTTACGGACAACTTTAGATTTGTAGTTTTATAAGTTTTTGAAAACATTTTGGACCAAAATAATAATCTAAATAATAAAAAATTAATTAATAAGAGTGTCTGAAACCCTTTTAGGAAAACAAAATTTTAGTTAGTGGTGGGATTCTAATCACTGACCTTCAGCGTCACAGTGAAACGCATTACCCACTACGCTACAGCTGACAGTTGAGTTCTCTTCTTTAATCTTATACTATTTATGATGGCATTTGTAGACACTACATTATCATTTATCGTACGAAGAACGACGTGGTTTTGTTAATTCTTCAGTGCACCACTGTTTTGAAATGACAACGTGTAAGTTACAATAAGAAAATCATCAAATACGCAACGCAAGATGGCGTGTGCCACAGAGAGTTCTGGGCGAGGAATGTCACGTGACATCTGCGAACGGCTGGATTTCGTTAATTCAATGGAAGGTGTCAAAACTCCGTTATTTTTGCAAATATCTCTCAAAAGATAGGAGATATGAAAAAAGCATAAGGGAACGAAGTTGTAGAGAATTTTCTCCTCTACATATTAGTTTATTCAGTTTTCGCGCCAGATGAACGGTTTATTTACAATTAAAATTACATTACAAAAGGCTTCTTTTGGTATTACTAACGTATTTATTGTCCGAAATATTTCAAAAAGCGAGGTTCTGGTATCTGGTAGCCATCAGTTATGTCTGTAAAATTTGGTACCGATAGGTTGAACGGTTCGACCTAAAACTTGGAAACACGTTGCAGCCAGACATCGTCAAATCGCCGTTATTTTTACAAATATCTCTGCAACGATGAAAGATATGAAAAAAAACATAATAGAGCTAAGTTGTAGAGAATTTTCCCCTCTACCAATTAGGATATTCAATTTTCGTGTCAGATGAACTGTTCGTTTGCAATTACAATTATATTACAAACGGCTTTTTTGGTATGACTACCGTATTTTTGGTCCGAAAAATTTGAAAAAGGGAGGTTCTGGTCTCTGACGGCGTACAATTATGTGTGTAGAATTTGGTCCTGATCGGTTGAACGGTTGGTCTTAGAAACATGGAACACTTTACGGACAGACAGACAGACATACATCCCAAAAACGCCGTTATTTTTGCAAATATCTCTGAAACGATACGAGATATGAAAAAAACATAAGAGAGCAAAATTGTATACAATTTTCTCCTCTACAAATTCGGTTATTCAACTTTCGTGTCAGGTGAATAGTTATGCCGTTATTTTTATTTAAATTTCGAGCTGTCAAAAACGATTGCGAAGGCCCACTTTTAGTGCTACTACCGTAACCTAAAGTGGGCAAAAAAACATCAACAATCAACCATTCATAAAGTTATCGTGGCACTTTAATAATGAGAAACGAACTGAGTACTTTCTATCCAATGGGCCCACAGCACAGAATATATCTCGAAGAGACATCATGTAATTATACCAATATGCTGCTATAAAGATTTTTTTTATTGTAATGCTGTTATGGATCCATTTCGGCATAATTAGCCATCATCAGACAATGAACATGTGACATGAAAAAAACGAGTAACATCTTTGGCCAACTGTCACAACAGCACGATAAAAAAAAATTAAAAATTTTATGTAACGATATTTGTATAATGCTACATAAGTGTGACACAAAAGTTCAAAATGTTCAAATGTTTGTAAAGCTTACGGGACTTAACTAGGGGGTCATCAGTCCCTAAACTTACAAACTACTTATGAACTACTTACGAACTAGGACGGCATAAATATCCATGCCCGAGGGGGGATTCGAACCCCCGACCGTAGTGGCGGTGAAGACCGTGACTGAAGCGCCTCAGTCCCCTCGGCCACCGCGGCCGGCCACAAAAGTTCACATTATCATTAAATAAACAGCAAGACGTTGCCAAGGATGTCACATGGTCATTGTCTGATGATGGCTAATTGTGCTGAAATGGATCCATAACAGCATTACAATAAAAAACTTTATAGCAGCATGTTGGTTTAGTTACATGATGAACTGGGTACTGATTGTAAGAGCGCAGCAGAGTTTGGTTGAATCAGACGCCACCGTGGTGTGGCTGTTCAGGCGATTGGCGTGTTTACTTTAGCGGCGAAGGCCAGAGCCGATGATTGGATGTGGTGGGCGAGTCGCTAACAGATGGGGTGAGGGGGCGGGGCTAGTGGGAGTGGGGGGAAGGGGTAGGGGCGCGCGGAACTCTGCGAGCCAGCGGGGGTGTGAAAAACGGCCGTCCGCAGCTGTCTGCACACACACAGAGGCGCGCAGCTGATTGACTCTGCGCGAATACCTTGGCGAACACTGCATGCTGCATTGGCCTCTAGTCCACGGCCTTTGATGGCTGCTGGTTGGTTAGTCTGAAATCGGTATGTGCCGCTAATACAGGTGGCAGTGAATGACTCAAGTGTCTCAGTGTGCTTCATGATGTGGCCTGTCGATGTTTTCCGTAAATTCCTCGACCAGAAACACAGGTGCGAGGAGATTTCAGTTTTCCTTCTACACGGTCAGCTGCAAACAGGCCACAGGAATTCTGTGCAGTAAGACGAAATACGTGCCAGTGTGTTTCTGATTTGTACTAAATATGCACATCAGTATATCAATGCATCTCTGCTTCGTTATGTGGCCTATGATCGAAAGCCATTCCCTTTATTTCCGGTTCAACGTAGCAAAAACCACACCCAAGTTTAAATGGGTTTTCGGTAGCGTGTCTTAGTACCTCATCCTGTTTTATACAATTGCAAAACTACACTTTTTATGTTTATCAGCGAATATACGCCATACGGTTTCCTTCATAGTATGCCACCTCAATCTAATGCTGAGTACAACACTTCATTCGAAGCATAACTGTGATCAAAGTAATTGAATTGATGGGAGTGACATCCGGTGGCTGTAACTCGTCACATCCTGGAAAAGGAACTTCATTCCTGTCACTGCCGTCAGCTGGGATAACATTAGACAACGTTTCCATCTTCATTAACATGTTCAGATCCAATTAGTTCGCAGGATGCTGGTAAACTGAAGTATAATTCTTTGCTATCTCTATCTTAAAGATGGGTTAATAATTTTGATATCATTTTTATAAAGTTTTGATATAAAAATGTTTTTTTTTTTTTTTAATTACTGTTGTGTTGCTTACATATGGGTAACTTGGTCCTAAGTGTTCAAATCTATTCAGAGTCAGAAATGCAATGAGGCTTTGTTAAATCAGCTGAAAATGAACATGTATAAGTCACAGTACATGAACCACAGACATTGCCAAGGAGGTGTGACTTGCATGCCTCAAAGATACAGATAGCAGTACCGTAGGTGCAACCACAGCGGTGGGGTATCTGTGGAGAGGCCAGACAAATGCGTGCTTCCTGAAGAGGGGCAGCAGTCGTTTCAGTAGTTGCAGGTGTCGCTATTTTTCCGATGACGTGTACTGCTTCTGTTTCGATTATGATGACGTCGTCTTCGGTAGAACATTCTGCAGATAAAAACAGAAAAAAAAAAGCATTCGAAAGATTCATGTAATGTTAGATCGCTTAATGGGATAGGTTATTTACAAAATTTGAAAAGGGGAATTAGTCATGTTCGTCAGCAGGACCTCCAGTCTATCGGGGTAACGCAGATGGAGGTGTAAAAATAAATTAGAAAACCAGGATTGCAGGGATAGGTTACTAAACTTGAACAGCATAGTGAATGCGTAATTTTTGCCAAGATAAACACAAAGCCAACACCGATCACAGATATACAAGTTTATATGCCAACAATGATGAATGATGAGACTGAAAAATATGATGAGATGAATGAAGTTATACAGAGAATTAAGGGGATGCAAAAGTGATTGTAATAGTAGACTGCATAACGATAGTAGGAAATGGAAAAGACGGAAGATTTGTATGTGAATATAGGCTGGGTAAATGTGATTAAAGGGTAAGTGACCTGATAGAATTTTTAACAGAGCGCAGTTTAATAATCACAAACACTTGACTTGCGAATCGTGAAAGGAAGTCGACTATGTTAAAGAACTAGGAGACACCGGAAGGTACCACATTGATTTTGTAATTATAAGACAAAGATTTTCGAAACAAGTTTCAAACTTTATGACTTTATGAAAATGTCTTGAGCAGTTAAACCGACAGCCCACACGCAATAGAAATATTTTAAACCTTATAGCTACAAACAGGTCCAAACTTGTTAACGATGTCAGTGTAGAGATATTAGTTACCCATACGATATCGTCATAGCGTCAATGGTGACCAAAGTTATTAAACCAGTCAAGAAGGCTAGGAGCGTGTTTTTGTTACAAAGAGCCGATAAGCAATTGTCAGCATCACACTTAGAAAATGTATGGACATCGTTTATTTCCTGAACAATGGATGTGGAGGAATTGTGGACTAAATTTAAATACATTGTAAAAAAGAGTTAGAGAAATATGTGCCTATAATATGGGTAAAGGATGGAAAAGTTCCATCGTCTTATGACAATAATATTACAAAGCTACTGAGAATGCAAAGACTGTTCCACTCTCGGTTAAAAAAAGAATACGCAAGTCAAGACAGGCGATAAGCGAATCAACGCCCACTCTTTGATCATTCCGGGACAGTAATAGAAGAAAGCAAACGGAATACTGAAATTCTAAATTTAACCTTTAAGAAATCTTTCACGCAGGAGGACCGTACAAACGTACCATATTTTGATCAACCCACTAACTCTTAAATAGAGGACATAGTAATAGGTATTTCCGGTATAGAGAAGCAGCTGAGAGAGCTAAATACAAGGAAGACTCCTGTTCCGGGTGGAATACCAGCTCGGTTCTACAAAGAGTATTCTGCGGCATTGGCCTGTTACTTAGTATCCATTTATCGCGAATCCTTAATTCGGCGAACAGATCCTAGTGATTCGAAAAAAGCGCCGAGTGGCCGTCTTCAGTGCGCAGCTCTCCAGCGACAGCACATTTGAGTTGTAAGTGTAACTGACTTCTCACTAGAAGCTACATACACTACTGGCCATTAAAATTGCTACACCACGAACTAAAGCAAATGGTAAACGGGTATTCATTGGACAAATATATTATACTAGAACTGACACGTGATTACGTTTTCACGCAATTTGGGTGCATAGATCCTGAGAAATCAGTACCCAGAACAACCACGTCTGGCCGTAGTAACAGCCTTGATACATCTGAGCATTGAGTCAAACAGAGCTTATATGGCGTGTAGAGGTACAGATGCCCATGCAGCATCATCACTATACCACAGTTCATCAAGATTAGTGACTGGCGGCGTATTGTGACGAGCCAGTTGCGTGGCCACCATTGATAAGATGTTTTCAATTGGTGAGAGATCTGGAGAATATGCTGGCCTGGTCAGCAGTCAAACATTATCCGTATCCAGAAAGGCCCGTACTGGACCTACTACATGCGGTCGTGCATTATCCTACTGAAATGTCGGCTTTCACAGGGATCGAATGAAGGATAGAGCCACGGGTCATAATACATCTGAAATGTAACTATCATTGTTCACAATGCCGTTGATGCGAACGTGATCGAGACATGTAACCAATGGCGCCCTATACCATCAAGCCGGGTGATACGCCAGTAAGGCAATGACGAATACATGCTTCCAATGTGCGTACACCTCGATGTCGTCAAACACGGATGAGATCGTCATCAAGCTGTAAACAGAACCTGGATTCATCCGAAAACATGACGTTTTGTCATTCGAGCTCCCAGGTTCGTCGTTGCGTACACCACCGTATGCGCTCCTGTCTGTAATGCAGCGTCAAGGATAACCGCAACCATGGTATCAGAGCTGATAATCCATGCTGCTGCAAAAGTCGTCGAACTGTTGGTGCAGATGGTTGTTGTCTTGCAAACGTCCCCATCTGTTGACTCAGAGTCGTGGCAGCACGATCCGTTACAGACATGCGGATAAGATGCTAGTCATCTCGACTGCTAGTGATACGAGGCAGTTGGGATCCAGCACAGCGTTCCGTATTGCCCTCCTGAACCCACCGATTCCATATTCTGCTAAAAGTCTTTGGATCGTGACCAACGCGAGCAGCAATGTCGCGATATGATAAACCGCAATCGCGATAGGCTACAATCCGACCTTTATCAAAGTCGGTAACGTGATGGTACGCATTTCTCCTCCTTACACTAAGTGTCAAAACTACGTTTCACTATGCAACGTCGGTCAACTGTTGTTTGTGTATGAGAAATCGGTTGGAAACTTTCCTCATGTCAGCACGTTGTAGGTGTCGCCATTGGCGCCAATCTTGTGTGAAAGATAATCATTAGCATATCCCAGTATCTTCCTTCTGTCAGCTAAATTTCGCGTTTGTAGCACGTCATCCTTGTGTTGTAGCAATTTTTATAGCCAGGAGTGTATTTTGACGTTTCTGTGCGCTTTCCCTTAAGTTCATTAAATTTACCGTGTGCTCGCGTTTATATTTGATTCATATTCGCGTTTAATATCTGATTAGTGTATTATTCCGCCGTGTGAATCGCGCGCGACAGTCGTTTGTCTTTGCATTGAGACCGAGTTACTGTTTGTTTACTGCCGTCAATTCACACGTCAGCAGGCAACAGTTCCTTGAGCTTTCTCCAACCGTGAGTTAAACCGGCTCCGCAGGAGAAGGTACTTATTTTGATTTTTCTGAGTTTTTCTTTTCTTAAATTTATGTGAGCTCGCGACTTTATTTAGATTCAGATTCGCGTTAATAAACAGTTTAGTGTACCTTCCCGTCCATTTATTGTTTTGAAGGTACTTGCGGTTTGTAGTCCTACACTTCAATTATTCTTTGGGCTTAGTATGGCTAGGGATTATGATTGCTGTCTGCGGATGCAGGCTGAGATGGTGACTGTTCGTTCGCAGCTTCAGGCGGCGTTGGCTGCGGTTGCGAAGCTTAAAGGTGCGAGTCCGAACACGGCGACAGCGACCCACTGCCGCTGCCGACAACGACCGAGACGCAGCCGCCTCTGCCTGCTGCCGACCCGTTGCGGAACGCAGCGGCAGGCGAGCAGCGCGGTCGCCGGTGAGAGGCGAGGCGGAGTCCTGTGAAGTTGGCACCCCTTTTTTGGAAAATGTAAATTTTTTTCAGAGTTCTAGACAGATATGCAATAGTTCTGGAGTTCTCTGTACAAAATTTAAATAGTTCTGCAAAATTTCGCCGATAAAATACAAAATATTACCACAAAATTTAGTGACGGATTTATTCAGGAGCTGTTGACGTTTAAATAAAAGACAGTTCAACTTCGTACAGAGTTCTATTTTGGATGACATAAAAGCACAGTGCCTAAGAAATGCAATAACTGAAGAAGCAAAATTACATTTTACACTGAGAAATACCCAAAAACTCGTGCATTATTTACTATCTGCTCAACAACTGGTACGGAACAATCCCAGCGATGTGAATGTTGAATATGTGTTATTATCTCTTGATTGCTGATTTGTGTTGCACTGTGGACCCATCATTTCGTAATCAGAAGCAATGCGACTATTATTTTTCTTTCGGTACTGCTTTATATATTGGAAATGAACTCAGTAAAACTGCTCTGATATGTCCAGAAAATAATTCAACATCATATTTGCGTCGCATAAAAGCCTTTAGTGACTTTTGCCTCTTTTCTTTCCTTTCCTTTCAAACTTTTAATATTGTACCATCGTTAGTTTTATTCAGTTTTATTTTCTTTGTTGGTACGTAACATTAATCTATTGTCACCTCTCGTGAACTTGAAGTAAATAAACATGTCCTGACAGTATTTTACACAAAACCCTTTATTACTCTACATAAACATTTTTAAGAACACCATTTATGTAATTACTGACAGTTAATTTCTTAATTCTTTTGAACATAAACCACCGTTTGTGTTCAGTTTTTACTTTAATAGTTAAGTATTGAGGAAACTGCACTAAGTTGCTACAAAAATGAAGCAAAACGTGTTACAAAATATTAATGAGTGCAGCTTCCTCTGAGTCTTCATTGATATGCCACGTCAAACATTTACAGGCATACATCCGTACTCATAATTAAATAGTTTATCAGAATTTACAACAACAAAAAATTAGCGACTGATTAAGCACAGTTCCAGGCCTATTATATATTTATTCGTGGAACTTGACAACTCTTCTTCCCTGTTACAAACAACAAATGCAAGTTTCAATCCGATCTGTTGAAGAGACAAGGCAATAATGTCTTCTGCTTTTAGTTACATCCAATGCAATGATGTCTCAATAAATTAAAACGAACAAAATCTCAATTTACATTTTCTTGAGGACATATCCCCAAGTGCTTCAGTGGTTATAAACAATCTTGCTTGTGGTGGCCATTTGAGCAGCAGCTGAATATTACGTATTTTCACTGTAGTGTTTTTAAAGAAAACACCTTTTGCTTCTGCAAGTAGTAAAGGCGTTTTCTTTAAAAACACTACAGTGAAAATAAATACATAGTTACAAACAATGCACATATGAATCCATTCCTTGATAAATAAGTTTCATGCACTTACTCGCCCTGTTCAACTACTGTGCTGTAGCTTTCCAGATATCTTTTACTAAAACATTTCTGTACTCGTTATCTCCTGCGTTAAATATTACAGGATATGTTGCTACTGTGTTCCAAATGTTTGTATAGTCTATGGGACTTAACTACGGGGTCATCAGTCCCTAAACTTACAAACTACTTATGAACTAACTAAGGACGGCACAAATATTCATGCCCGAGGGGGGATTCGAAGCCCCGACTGTAGTGGCCGTGCAGACCGTGACTGGAGCGCCTCAGTCCCCTCGGCCACCGCGGCCGGCTGCTACTGTTTTTACGGACTTCTTTTCGTCAGAGTTCAAACTTTCAAATGTTTGTAGAGCTTATGGGACTTAACTACAGGGTCATCAGTCCCTAGACTTACAAACTACTTATGAACTAGCTTATAATAAAGACGGCACAAACTGCCATGCCCGTCGGGGAACAGTCTCGCGTATCGTAGGATAGCGCCTCAATGCGCTCGGCCACTCCGCCGCGGCTCGTCAGAGTCTGAAGAGCTCATTTCCCTTGGGTGTTGTCATAAAACCGGTCTCCGGCGGGGGGTCGGGTCGGCGACAAGCGACACCACTGGTTCGGGACCGGACGGCCGCCGGTCGCCGGAGCAGGTATACGGCGACCAGTGCCGCCGCCGCCGCGTTCCGCATCGCTCCCATTGCAGACAACGGGGACCAGTGGTGCCGCCTGCCGCGGGACGGCGACGACCGCCGCTTGCCGCCACGTTCGGAATGGCACCTTAAGGCTGCGGTGGATGGACGCTGCTGCCGTCGTTCGGTCGCGGGGGTCCAATAGTCTTCCTGTGTATCTGATGTGCCCACCGATTGGCCCGCGCCTTTGGCTAGTCTTGTCACTGCACGCGTGGAGGTCGCCGCCACGACAATGGTGGATTGGGAGATATCCCCGTCACGTGGCGACGCCGTAAGACATTCTGGGTGTCCGATCGTGAGGCCTTCCCGGTCCGTCTTACGAACAGGTTTGAGGCACTGCCTGAAATGGTCAGTGATCTAGTGCCGGATGGTGCCGCAAGGCCTGTGGTCACCTCTAAGTCAGCAAGATCCAGGCAATCTCAGAAGGTGGGATTGCCTGGCGGGTAGGTTCGACCAATACGCGAGTGTCATAGAAATGCTCTGGAAATCCACATGGAAATCACTGGATGGAAATCTACTTTCTT